>JAJOOD010071100.1:0-17878 GCA_029582525.1 Solanum tacnaense | reverse complement strand
CTGCCATTGACAACCTCCCACAGGTCTTGTCCTTGCATATAAGACATTATACAAGTTGACCACGTACTGTAGTTGCTGTTGTTGAGCTTTTTCATTCCGCCGACCGCTTGTAGGTCCGTCATTGCGTCGACAATAGAAATCTAAAAAAAAAACAACCTGCAGTAAATGATTTTCCACAGAACTGCCTCGCTCTGATACCAAATGTAAAACTATAACTCACAGAGAAGCCAAAAGTTGAAAAAGGAATATAACAAGAAGAACAGAAAGAGAGATGTTTTGCAGAGAAGTGGCTATATTCAGTTTCTTCAATACGCTTTGTGCCTTATATAGGCTTACATATTATGGAATCATATTCCCACTAAACCACTAATTTAATTCCACTAAACAAATACTCCTAAACGTTAGGAACACATCTGCAACACTGCAAAACAGGGAAAAACTAACACTAACTAAGTACCAACAGAAAGCTAAAATATAGCTATACTGCAGAACTAGTCAAACTAAAAAATAGGGGCTGATGTTGAACAACTTTAACATCGCATTGCGTAGGGCGCCATTTAGAAGAAAGTTTCAAAAAAAAATTCATATTTAAGGTTCAAATTCGAAATCTCTGATTAAATAAGGAGCAACCTCACCCAACATCAGTTGGTGGTGAACGCTTTACGCCTGAACTTGGTTATTATTCCTAGGGTGAAATTAACATGAGCTAAATGTATAGGGTAAACACATGTCAATTGATTAAATTAGATAATTATAAATTGAGGTCAAGATAATTTGTGACTAATTAGCAGTTGATGCACGTTGAGCGTGTACATATTTCGTGTCAGATAAAGGTTCTTTTTTAATTATTAAATTAATTAATCAATATTTGATGGTCCAGAGCTATAATTCGCATTTAATCTAAAGAATAAATGACATTATTTGAATATAGTCATTCTTTCTTCTTTATTTATGAAAAATAGTACTAACACTATTTGGAAACACTTATCACATTCACACCTTAAGTTGCAAAAATATGATCATCAAGAAAAAGAGTATTTATCTGTTCCGTCCATTTTTACTTGTTCGTTTATTTGAGTGTTTTGTATTTTTTTAAAACGTATTCCTTAAGTATTTAGTCAACTAAATTATTCTTATTAATATTTTGCTAAAAAATAATTTTAATTTGATTATTAATATTTCAAATTATTTAAGAAATGGTTACTAATTTTTAATGATAATTTTTTTTAAAAAATTACTAATTCTTACAAATAGACAACTAAAAAGAAAAAAGTACATACTTTTAATAGTTAATTCAAATGCTTAGATACATAATTGTATAGAGTAAAAACAATCCAGACATATGCCAAATTAAATGTGTGGTTGAATCGAGCAAGGAAGGATACATTAAAAATTAGCAAAATAATAATATTACTCCAAGTGATCGATGGAGCAATTCACCCCAAAAAATTAAATCGAACCAATACTTAACGTTAGGAGGAAAAGTCATTTGCCCACATTGAAATCATTCCACGAGTAAAATTGGACGTTATTTTTACTTTTAAACATTATTCATTGTGTTATATAACAAATAATAAAAATTAATTAAGGACAATCAATTCCTGAAAAGACAACCCTATAAAAACGGTAGGATCAATATCATCTTGTGAATTATCAATTTCTACTTTATTGAAATATTCTAATATCTTTAGTAATTTCATAATTACTTGTTCGATTAGCTTATCAATTACTTCATATGTTCCTAATTACTTGTTTACTTTTCCTTTTATAGTTGTCCCTAACTACTTGTCTATTTTGATAAATCAAGAAAGAACAATTTTTTTTACCTATTATACCCTCAATTAAATGACTAATTACTTTGAAAAATACAGAACTTTTCATTCACTTCATAATTAATAGGGGTAAAATGATAAAATGACAAGTAATTAGGGACAGAGGGAGTAATTACTTAAGATGACTTTCCTCGAAGATACTTCTAAAATCAGGCGGACTCAGACTATATTAAAATCCATTATTTACTTAATATATTCATTAACTTATTTCTTATATGCTTAATTATTTATTTACCTCAATTGAAACAATATATCTTATTTTTTAAATTTCATACAAATTCAACTAAATCTTTTTTAAGAATAAAAAGTAAAATGGGTTGAGAGAGAGTAGCCAACAACTCATAGTTCAATTCCAATTTTTGAGAATTCATATACTCAATTCTAACTAACTTGTTAAAGTCTAAAGCATAGTAAATCATTAATATGCATATTTTACTTTGAAAAGATAATTAAGTAATTAACTCACAAGTTGAAATAAAAATTATAAAATTGGATAATATTTACTGTGAACCCTTTATTATTTTGTAAACCAAAGTAGTACTAGTACTTCACTTTCTACTTTTTTTTTAAAAAGGTGATTTTTTTTTTCTTTTCTGAAAGAACAAGGCAAGATTGACAGTATACACCAAAAGCCCATAATTCCAAAGATAGAAAATAGAAAATTAATAGTACCAAAATACAAAAAAAAGAGCATAAAGTACAATATTTGTAAAATAGAAGTCAACACAGCCAAATAAACTTTCCCTAAAAGCATATGTAGCCAAGAACTTGAAAAAAAAACCTTTGTGACACAACACGTCTATTTGTTTACCACCAAACAATGTAACAAACATTCCGTTAAATCTTACAATTATAAAATATAAAACCAGAAGTAGATGCAACTAAAAAAAGAAATAAAAATGTTCATCGCAATCGATTCAAAACGTCGAATTTCTAAATTTTCATAAGGTATCATTTTAGAGATTCGTACTAAATCACAAGCTAATAAAATCGCTTTAGCTACGGAAGAAAAAAAAAAGAGCTGGAGGAATGATATATGTTAAGAAAATAACACTGCTGAATAAACTCTTACATATCAAATCAAGTTAAACAGCTGAAATTTCTTGTTTAAACCAGAAACAGAACAAATCCAGATGCTTCTAAATACTAGTAATTAATTAATTAAGAAGCATATAATAGAAAATTAGTACATTAGGTCAGGTAGATAAAAGTCCTGCAAGAGGTAGTACAAAGTTTAAGCATTTTGCAGCTTAGCTGCAAAAATACTGAGAAGATCTGGATACTGAAATATGTCTCCCATCATGTTGTCTCCTGGTGACACCTGAAGATTTCCTGGAAAATAATCCACTGGAAATGATGACAATGACGATGACGACGATAATAATCCAAAATCACTGTTTAAACCACCATCATTAATCTGCTCCTGTTGTAGTTGTTGTGGTTGTTGAGAGAAAATATTACAAAATTCTCCTTTAGTAGAGTAATTAGGTAATGATGATGGCACAGACTTAATGGGCTTGGGCTTTGGGAAAAAACCATTTAAGGCCTCTTCTAATAATCCAGAATCAGATGACTCAAATGGAAAAAAATCCATCCCTGCAGCAGAATCATGTGCGGTAGTACTACTGTTGTTGACAGTAAAATGGATAGTGTTATCAAATTTGGGGACTTGAGTGGTCATGACAGAAGAGCTGGGAATAACGGTGTTGCTGCTAGTGGGCAAATACGAACAGAAACTGCTCGTATTGCGATTAGTCATGAAATTCGGCAGCTGTTCGTACAGATTAGGCATATTCATACTACCAGCCACGTTCAAATTACTTGCAGTACTATTGTTACTGGAATTTGAACTCAGAAGTTCACGAAACAGAAGCATATTCAAAGAATCATTGCTTTTCTGACAAGTCGAACCAATAACATGACCACGCCCTGTAGAACCATAAGGACTAGAGGAATGAAAAAACGGTCTATTAGACAAGTCCTTAAGAGTATTAGAACTCTGATGATAATAAGGCGATGTTGATTTCAAAGAGTTATACGACGAATGAATATTAAACAAAGCATCGTTCGTAGAAGTGGGTTGGGTAGGAGTAGGACAAGGAGGGTAAACGAAATTAGTACGTGCTTTAACACCACGCATTGCTCTAGCAGCGCAATCATAAGCGCAAGCAGCTTCTTCAGCGGTATCAAAAGTACCAAGCCACCTCCTTTCTTTAGACTGAGGGTCACGAATTTCAGCTGCGTAACGTCCCCATGGACGACGACGAACTCCGCGGTATCTTACCGCGGAGGGACCAGTAGTAGTGTCTTTCAGTGATCTTTTGTTTGATGAACAAGAAGATCTAGTTTTACTAAGAGTAGTAGAGTTTGTAGTGTTTTGGAGAGGAAGATCAGATTCTTGATTAAGTCTTCTCATTGCATCTTCCATTTTTTTTTTTTCAATATGAAAAAATGCAAAAGAAAATTTGGTAGAGTTTTTTTTTTCTTCTTAGGACAAGGTTTTTTGTGCAGGAGAGAATGTAAGTAGTAGGGATATATGGATTTTGAGGTTGTATTTATAATGGGATTTGTGTTGTGGTTGCATCAATAAAGAAGAATTTACGCGTTGCACGGGCATTAAATAGAAAGTAAATACTCTACAGCTAGTACTACAAAGGAACTCAACACACACTACTAGAAAAAAGAAAAAAAAATCCAAACCAAAATTTGTACTGGTCGGATCAGTTTTCTCGCATCTTAATTAATTTTACGAGTTAATTGTCACCTCCCAACAACAACAAGTATCAAGTAATTCTGTTCATTAAGCTTGCACATATAGGAATAGAATTACCTAGTACTATATTTTTTTCTCCATTGAGTTTTGAACATTAGATTTCAGGATTCAACAACCACTTCATTGACCAATGGCTATACCCTTGTGCTTTCAAATGTAATTTTTCACTCATTTTGATTGAATAAAACAATAATGCCTTTATTCTTTTCCCATCGACTTAATCCAAATATCTGTATAGGATAGCTACTGAATATTTTTTTTAGTAAGAAATTTCGATAAGAAAATAGTAATGTTTTAGAAGTGGTGATATTTTTTTTTACTTTTCTAATTCGATCTAAATTACCTTTACATATAAGAGACGACTCATAGTACTGTAACAAATGTTTAATTGTAATTCAAAGTTTACCAATCAGTGCTAGTATTACCTTTATAAGTAGTAAGTTGGAATAAATATGATTTTATATCATTGGTCTATGTTATTTACTTTATATGAGAGTATTTGATGGAATACAAACTCTCAAAATGTTTAACTTTGATGTATATTAATTATTATAGTAGCATTAAATAGAAAGTTAAAAAGTTGTTTGATAAAGAAAATTAAAGGGATAACATATCAAAATTTGAAAATAAAAGTAGTACGTTTAGTGAATTTAATTTCTTAAAATTTACTCCTTTCATTTTGAAAATACATTTTACACCTACTAATATTTTTAGTAGTAATGATGGATGAATTATAATGTAAGGGAAAAAAACTAGTCATTTGAAAATAAGGTGCCTACAAACGATGTCGTTGCATAATATATATTCGATAATTTATAATCATCCAAATCCTATACGATTCTCCTGTTTATTTCTCATTAATTAAAAGAATAAATGTTGCAACCACCATTTTCAATTACTATATTATCTCCAACATAATGTATTTAATTTGTCAATCTAGCGTTATGATGAAAATTTCTCATATAATAACATGTGAGTTCAGTTTTTTTTTCTTTCTTTGATGCTAATGTATTTATCAAATTTTAAAAAGGCCAAGAGACCTAATATTTTTAATTTAATTAAAGAATGCAGCATAAATAACAATGCAACATTTTCCTTAAGCTAAGTCGCTAATTAGCGTATAACTCCAATATATTTCGTAATTATTTAAAAAATTACTTTTTAAAAAAATATGAGGAAAGAACGTAACGTTATCATACAAACTTGATAATTAAGTTTGTATGATAATTTAAAAATTGAAATGAAAACCAATTAATTGAACACGAGTGAAGCATAATTAAGTGGTGTAGAAATTGATACATACAAACTCATAATTAGTAATAATGGTTGAACGACGTTCCAAAAAATTAGTTGGGGGAATGTGACAGCTAAAAGCGTGATCATGCAGTAAAAGCCTTTCATCTATTTCCAACACAAAGATAATTATCTCCGTCGACTTTTAATTATCGTAGTTTTTTTTTTGAATTAAATTATAAAAAATTTTACAAATATTTTATGATGTATTTTTCATCATATTGATATGTAAAAAATTGTAATTTTTAGTACTTTTCGTATTGTGTTTGAACATCTGAATTTTTTGTTTAAAATATCAAATTTACGTAATCTAATTTAATTTTAAAAATTAGTTAAATTAACTTTTAAAAACGCAACATAACAAATAAAAGTTGACGGAGGGAATATATAGTACAAAAGAAAAGATATAGAAAATAAATTGTTGCATGAAATATGTCGTACTGACGATGTATTCAAAGAAGCTTTGTGTTTCATTAGTTAATGAATGATTTTACAGTTTAAGCGTTTGACCTTGATTATACCTAACCAATTTTATTACTGTATTACTCTGAGGATTAATTTGACTGAAGAATAAATTATCTTTGAGATTATTATTTAGTAAGTGATTATTTTATGATTGTTATTCCATTTTTAATATGGGATAAAATTAAACGTTAAGATAACTTATTAATCTAGAATAACTAATTCTGGAATAAATTAACTTGTAATTTTATCCAACCAAACATAAAATAAACTATCCTAAAAATTAGTTTGAAATTAGTTATTCCTTATCCTTTGTACCAAACGAGCTTTCAGATAACAAGACACCACTTCAATTTAATTCTTTTTTTTTAAAAAAATAAAATAAAATATGTTCTAATTAATGAATGAAACTTTTTACACATTAATCTCCACGCGGATGCGACAGTGAGATAAAATGGTATGGCAAAGATGGAGCTCGTGACAAAAAAATGGAGAACAGAAGTTTCTGAAAAATTAAAATAGATGTCAAAAAAAAAAAAAATTCATTGATAATGATTTTATTTTTTGGCACCTAGAAATAAGTAAACATTAGCATTAAGCATAGTATACTTGTGTTTGCAAAATTCGAATTAGAAACAATTATTTTTTATTTAAGATGTCAGTCTAAAAATTTCCATTTTCACGTACCAAACATATAGTATATTTATGAAGTTTTTAAATATTTTTATTGAATGGCATTAACTCTAGACCCTTGCCTCAAAAAGTACATTCTTCTCAAATTATGTTATGGATTATTTACATTTCAAGACAATAATAACAAAAAAGAAGAAGATATAAGTAATAAATTAGAATTATTATTACTGAACCAGGGTTTATCCTGCATAAATGTATAAAAATTAAATTCAAATAAAAAATAATTATCACATCTTTTTAGTTCATTCGTTCCGACGAGAGGGAGTTGCTTGGAGGTAAGCACCCCTCACTTCCAACTCGAAGGTTGCGAGTTCGAGTCACCAAGGTAGCAAAATGGGGTGGGAGCTCCTAGGGAGGGTAAAAAAAAAGTTTGTTGGTTCCAAACAAAATTTATCTTGGCAAATCTATAATGACATCATTTTTATTACTCTATGATTAAATCATTACTAGTGAATTTGTCCGCACTTCTCACGGTTATGAAATACGATAAGATGTTATTATATATTTGTTCATACATATAATTAATTTCATAGAAAAAATCGGTTGGTTAGTAGTTAGATGACTTCCAACAAAGTCATAAGTTACTCTTTTCAATCAAAAGAAAATATAAACTTACGACAATAATTTTTTTATATAAAATACAAAACAAAGAGAATTACAAAAAAAAATAAAAATGCAACATTATTTTTACAATCTTAATCATTTTAAAAAATAAAAAGAAAAAAACACGAAATCGATACACAATCTTCTGAACTTTAGTCAACATGATCCATTCTCACAAGCCGATCATCATTCAATAGCCTTCATTTTATTATTCAAGTCAAATTAAAGAATGAATGAAATAAGTACCGAAAATATAACAATTTAAAAGGCTAATGTGATCATTTCTCCAACGGCTTCCAATGCTTTTATTTATAGGACTATAATATGAATAGCAAATAATGTCATGAATATAACAATTAATTATTTTAGAGGTTATGATAATAAAAATTATGGGAGTAATCAAAATAACGATCATTAAGTTTTGTATTAAATAATATGAATGAATGGTTAATTGATATATGTATTATTCTACAATAAAAAATAGAACTGTAAAAAAACTAATCTAACAAAATAAATAGAATTCTTAGCCTAAGAAATGCAAAACTTAAGAGACTCTTGTATTGAGCTTATGGTATAAAATTTGCATTACCTGAAACTCTTGTCAAGTTCTTACAATAAAATTCAAGTAATAAGAAATACGACTTACATATAAATAAAAAAGGAAAATAATTATACCTTTCCGCAAATAATCTTGCGGGAGCTTATTTAGATTTTTATCCCTATATTGCTAGATTGAAATTCGATCCGTTTGTCAAATATCATGGAGAAGATGAATATTTGCCATTCGATAAAAAGGCACTCGTGATAAAATAATTAAATCTCATATAAGTAAAAAAATTAAAAGCGACATATAAACTGTAAAATACTATTTTATAAAGTAATGTAAAAAAATTGTGATTCTTGGCTAAAAAAATGAGCAGGCTTCACCTGATTAATCCTAGCTTTACTATGCATATAAATTTGATCATTTTTTTTGTAACAAAATTTTTTAATGCCTCTATTTATAGGACATAATATGTAATATCAAAAGATGTCATTTTTGTAAAATTATAATAATAAATTAAAAAATGTCAAAAAATGAAAAAAATAAATTAAATAAGATCATTGGCCAAAGAAAAGTGCCACATCACTTTTCTTTTATCTAGCTTTATATTATATATAGATTGTGTCCCATTGAATACTTTAATAAGGACTTTGGTAACCAACATATCAAAGTCTTTTTATATTTTTTAAATTCGGTACCTGATCATGCAATGCCATATTTTTTTATTTTCTATTTATGAACAAAATTTATATTAAAACTTTAATTAAATCCGAATCGTACACTTAAAAGGGTCGAGAATGACACTCCAAAAGAAGGGGTCAGCATCAGAATGTCTAAATCTAACATAAAAGCAAATAGTCGGGATTTACGGGCAAGAGGATATATAAGATGACAGATTGATTTTTATTTTCTTCAAAAGAAATTAAATATTTTTTAAAAAAAGAAGATTTAATTTTATGGGGAAGTTGAAAAGCTTTTTTTCAACACAATATCCCTCTGAATGATTACACTGGCGGCGTTCAGAATTTGTTCCTCCTACTATAGTTTTTTTACTTTTTTAAAAACTTTTAATGGTTCATTATATACAGAAATATGAGGCTAAATTTATTTATTTTTCCTATTATGTACAGGTAATGTTCCCTGCTTTTTTTGTTTTTTAAGTTATCTGTAATTGTTTTAGGTTTTGAAAACCAAGAGTTTATGTTCACATGCCATTGTCTCAAACTGTAGGTTTTTATAGCTAGTCTTTTTAAAGCTGGTGGATGTAACCTAAAGTTTTAATCAGTAAAAATAATGGAACTTGTCTACTTTAAAATGTACCACTAGTATTTAAAATTTAAATTATATATATTTGAAAATGTTTGGGGTTCACAAGAAAAAAAATGTTAAAATTTGAGTGAGAAATAATATTTTCACTTGAAAAATACTTTTTAAGTTTTGAGGGAAAAATGGATATGATATATAATCGAAGTGTTTATATTTATTGTGTTTGAAATTAATTATTTAAATTTATTAAATACTCTTTTTTTAATGTATGTATCAGGTTCGAGCTAAAATTACTTGTTTCGTCTTGAACGTATTACTTACCAAGTTACCATCTATATCCAAGCCTATTGAAATTGGATATGAGATAATTTTGAGATTATTTGAAGAGAAAACAATCTGAAGTTTTATTTTCTTTGTGTATTTTTGAGGCTTTTTAATTTTAATTTTTTCTATTTGAAGAAGAGAGTAGGAAGAAATGGTATACAAAGTATCTACCGTCCTATAACAAATAAATTTAAAGTGCAATTATTTCTGTCCATAAGCTAAAAAATTTACAAGTTGCTTGTAATAACAATGTATTGAATTATTGCTTTTAATTAAAAGCATCAATTTATAAGTTAGGCTTATGACTTAACGCAATGCTGTCCCAAAATTTTATGAAGTCTTCCATCATGATTAAAAGTCAGAGGCGTGTGTGCGCATCTCATCTTCATGAAAATGTAATAACTCAACTTCTAATTTCACTAAATTGTGATTAAATATGTTTTTTTTTTTAGGTTTTAAATAAGTTTGTATACTTACTTGGGACTTATTAAGATGATCAGACTGAAAAAACAAGAGATATTTCAACAAATAACCACGTAAAATTAAAAAAATTCTGCTACAATCGCGAGATCCAATCATAACCACAAAGGAGAAATGGAAGGTTGGTAAGTCAATAAAAATTTTAAGATCATAATAGTTAAAGAAAAGACTCATAACGAATGATGTTTTTCTAATACTTAAATCAATTTTTATTCCCCCTAGGCTCCAGTTGAATTGCATGAATTGAAAAAGTAGATGGAAGATTTGTTAGATAAAAGTTTTTTTTTTCTTCAAAAAATTCATCATAATGATAGAGGAATTTAGGCACAGAGGAGGACATAAATCTTAGCCTCATAAACAAAGTGTAGCTTGGATATAACCATTTTGTTGCCTCATAAAGGATTTGCTATATTGAATATTTTATCTTGAAATGCTTCAATCTTATTTATCTGAAAGAAGAATGAATCAATTATTAGAATGTGGGTTCATTATCGCTAACTCAATAAGGTGATCATAAAAACTAAACACTCATAAAAAAATATCTTTAAAATGAGAGTCAGCACCAAGAGTTAATGTCACGACCCAAACCGTCGTGATTGACACCACACTAACCCTCCGGTGGGAGAACCATTACTACAACCCAGACTAAACAACTTAACCAAAAACTATACATTTAAAGATACTGAAGCAGGTTTAAATGACAATAAAAATATGGAGTTTCCATAATATCCGAAGGTTTAAATAAATAACTTAACCAAACTAATGCGGAAGTCTTAACCCTTAGAACCTGAAAGTCATCGTACAAAAACTCTACTAACGACAAGTCTAAGAACAAGGGGTACAACCCCGAAGCTAAACAAACACCTTAAACAAATAGTTTAAGTCTGAAAAGGATGGACTTAAACAAGAAAGATCCATGGCAGCCTGAAAGAACTGGTTCACCCTTGAATCCGGTCACGCTCAATAGTCACCTAGCTGAAGTCTATCAATAGCCGCCTGAAGATGCCCTGTACTCAACAAAGAACAAGCAAGTGCAGTATCAGTACACAACAACAGTGTACTGGTAGGATCACGCGGCTATCCCAATAAGTGAAACACATGCAAGTAACCACAACATTATAAAACAAGCATATACCAAACATATACAATATTAGTCATCTTTTCAGGATCAATGTAGCATTCCACGTTCTCAATAATACACATTGGTTATCATTTTAGAGCAACAAATAGTCTTTCAACCTCAATCACCATTAGACATGAACGTAATCATCACAAGTAGATACACAACACAATTCAATGATCCTCTCACAGAACCCAATTCAATGGTTCTCTCACGGAATCCAATTCAATGGTCCTCTCATGGAACCCAAACCCAAATTGTTAGTATACCGGTTCGTGGTACCCGATCCAAGTTAGTGTGCCAGACGTGACATCTGATCCCATGTTTATGCCGGAACGTGGCAACCGATCTTATTGTTTATGTCGGTACGTGGCTATCGATCCCAATGTTTATGCCGGTACGTGCCAACAGATCCCAATGTTTATGCTGGAACGTGGCAACCGATCCAAAGTTAGTGTGTCGGAACGTAACACCCGATCCATTCAACAAACCACAATCACAATGTATCATACAACAAGAGGTGATTCATGACATACAATTATTCAATTATCCTCATTTACGATTAGGGTGATCAATAATGCAACATTCGCATACATACATGCATTATAATGAGCAATGACAAGCATATATCACACCAACATGAAATCACAACCATCACCTATCTTGAATCCAAGCTTGAATTCCCAAAGGCACTTGAATTTTTCCTTTCTGAATTCTTCCCGCTTGTTCGTGGTCTAAAAACATACAATTAACGCAAGGATCAATAAACGAGGCCTAATTACCCGGATTATAATCAACATTATCAACATTAGGCCAAACCCTTGATCCCCATCCCTAGGTTAGGGTTTCTTCCACCATAAATCACATATCAAAACCCTCCCCCATCGATAATTACCCAAGTAACTAAGTTCTACGGAACGAAAAGCAGGTTCGGGGAGTGAAAACCTTACCTTTAGCGTCAAGAATGGTGGAAAACTATCTAGAAAACACTTGGGGTCGTTTCTTAGCTCGCAAAGTCGAAAAGTGCAGAATAAAATGATTTTGGGGTTTATTTCTGACTTAAATCGCGTCTACCCTGCCATGGCGGGGCTAATCCCGCTACAGCAGCCCCACCCTGGCGGGAATAATTCCGCCACAGTGGCTTGCACGGAAATAGTGAGAAAATTTAAGAATTCCAAACCCCCATTTCACAACACCCCTTCATCCCATGACACTCGAAAAATATTCGTTCACGCTAAGATCAGTTTCGGGAGTTCTACTCACCCAAATTCAATTCTGTAAAGTCGTACAGGTTTCTTCACGTCTAGCTATCTAGTCAAGTGATAAAAATCATAATTAGATCTCTCATTTGTTATCAGATTTCCCTAGACCTCACTAACTCCGATTTCGTCCAAATCTAGACTAGGCTAGGAAATCCCAAGTTACTACTGATAAGTTTTCTGGCCCCAATTCTTTCCCTATTGGCTTTTCCCTAACAACGAAATTAGGCCGATACAATAGATACCAATTTACCCATCACTCGTCCTCGAGTGATCAACTAGGAAAGCCTGGCTAAAGTAAGGGTAGAGTAGTATTTGAATCGTCGAAAAACTAGCGATACTTGTCTCGCATGTCCTTCTCGATTTCCCAAGTAGCTTTCTCAACCAGACGATGTTTTTAGCACATAAGCATGATAAAATTCAAAATCAATACTCTCTACTATTAGAAGTGGACCTGAACCAACCAACACACACTCATAATACTCAAACAATCATAGTTCTTATCAATATCTCCTTTTCACAACATAAATTCCCATAAGCTTGAGTTATAACATTTTGATCTTTAGACATCGGATACTCATCGAGGGACATGTCCAAACATACAAACCCTCTAACAACACTATCGAACAATAGAATTGGACATAATGATCCCAACATTCAACCACACGTAATCGTTACATGACCTCGACGTCAAGATGAAAATTAAGATTGTCGGACAATCATAAATTCACATGGTAGCTCTTCTATAAATTCTCATAAGGAAGGTGGTACCTGTAGAACCACTAAAATACTTTAACAACTCCAAGACAACACCAAATATGTCATTCGAGATAACCAAATCTTCCCAATATTTCCACTTAACCAAGAGAATATCGCAGGATAAGTACACCTGATCCACCACTAGGGATCCAACCACAAAGGTGAAAACACACGTGATCATAGCTAGTGAATCATACTCACAATACTAAACACCATCATAAACACTCCAACCATTTACCTTATTATAAACCAACACTTTTAAATGAACCTTTCTTAGGTACTTAACAATCAATAATAATAAACTCTACGACTCATCCCAGGTGTAAGTCCTTTCAAATGCTCAATACCGGATACAGTTGATCGTTTCCCACATTGCCAATACATATCTTGATAAATATATCATCACGAATGTAGATTTATAATGAAAAATCTAAATTGTAAATTTAATTGTATAACACAATCCCCTGATGTACTAACATTAGCTTATACCTTGAAGATTTTTATGAATTCATGGATTTTCGCTTATCATTGATTGCATCTCCATCGATCTTACAATATCATTCGCTAACAATTCAATCGTACTCATTACTAAACTCAAAACAAAAACAAAACACTTATCATCACACTTGAGCTAATGTTTGTACACTCCTTTCTCAAGTCTTTTCCAATAGTTTTTAACCAATCTGACGACTTGTGACACTATTATCATAGCCACATCAACACGAAATAAATTACACGTCTCTGAACCCAATTATCTTTCCCTCTGAAGATATCTCTTTAGACTTTGCAATCAAATAAAATATTCTTGCTCTCGCCTCTCTCGAAAGGTTATATTATATCCCACTATTTTTCTTCATCATGACTCTAGCTCGTTTAAATTCTATTCGAGTGGTGTACCAGCATATCTTAAAACTTTCCATACAACCACGTTACCCACCAAATATTAGAAAACCATAACCTTAGATACTCGCAAGCCGTAATTACTGTACAAATTTCACTTAACCAACAATCTTATTATATATTTGCATCCCGTCACAATCCACCACAAATTCTTCTTACCATTATGCTCTGTTAGCCCTGACTATAACTACGAAGTCAGCATTTTCATCAACACGACACCTCAAACTTAGGTATACTTATCAAATTCAAAGGACCAACCCAATTGCTATACGCATTTTCTTACTAATATCTTCAAATTCCTTTACCCAAGTATACTCAATGGAACTTTATTTATCCATAATCTTGTCATTCCGGTATCAATCCACTATTTTATGGCTTAAGATAAAATCACCAGTTCTCATACTACCATCTATCTTCTTAACAAACAAGACAAGATCACCCCATATGGAAGCACTAGGACAGATGAAACCTTTATCAAGAAACTCCTGGATTTGAACCTTAAGCTCTCCCAATTTTACCGGAGCCATGCGATAGGGATGGATGGAAATATGGCGAGTATTCTGTTCCAAGTCAATGTAAAAATTTATATTCCTATCCGGAGGCATACCAGGCAAATCAGTAGGAAACACTCCTCTAAATTCTAACACCACAGGAAATAGACTCAATAGAGGGAGACTCAACCTACACATCCCGAATATTAACTAAATAAGCCAAACAATCCTGTCCCACCAGTTTCCTACCTCGCACAAAAGATATGACCTTAGCTGACTTAGGCTTGTACCCCCTTCCCACTCTAACATTTCCCTTACAGGGATCTCTAGAGTTACTGACTTAGCATTACCATTAAGCACAACATAATAGGGGACAACCAAATCATGTCTAAGATTATCAAGTCACTCATATCCAGCATAACCAAATCAACCCAAATATGAAAATTCATAAACTCAACAGGACAACACGATATACATGGGTGACTATGACTGACTCTTCAACTGGGGTACAAACATGGATGGGGGCATCAAGTATATCACAAATCATATAAAATTATGAGGCAAATCGCACGGACACATAAGAATAAGTAGAACCCGAATCAAACAACACATTAGCCATCCGGTCACAAACAATAATAGTACTTGTGATCACTGCATCAGACCCTCAGCCTTGGTCTTGCCCTGAAAGGCATAAAACTAAGCCTTGTCATCTTGACAGGCAAACCTCATTGCCTGGCTGCACTGCTCCTCTACCTATATTATCATTTCTCCGGCCTCCACGGCCTTGCTGATTTCCTCATCATATGCCCAGGTTCTTCACAATTGTAACACACTTAATAACTTAACCAAGTAAACATCGCTGCTATTGGACCAGTCGTATCCTGGCCCTTCTTGATATACAATTAATCCATGAACTCGCAGTATAACTTCTAACCTCAGTTACTGAACACTAATTGGATTGCATGGGTTAGTTCGGATGCGATTTGGGTTCTATAAGGAAACCTGGAAAAACAAAGGAGACATGAATGAGGTTATGTCTTGCCCTGTCCCGCTCTGGCAGGGAATTTTCGCTCCGGCAGCCTCGCACTGGCCGAAAAATTCACCTAGTGGCTCAAACGGAAAAAGAACCCAGGGAATAAATATAAAAAATCTGGGGTTTTTCTCTTTTCTAAATCTCCGAACAGTTTTCAGCTTTACTGAGCAATTTAGAATAGTCCTCTGAACTAGGATAATCATTGTCTACCCCGAGTCAATCCAACGATACACAATCCAACTCATTCTCATTAATTCAACACCATAACCCACACATCCCCAAGATACACCCAGACACTCACACAGTTATTACTTAAGCGCAAGACACGTCCAGATCTTTCTTACGAATCACCTCTTACATAATCTAGATCATTGCATCGAACTTAATCGTGACTTTATTTTCACAACAAGTTTCACGATACTCAGCAGTTAGAACTTGCATAGTTTCAATCAATTCAGCCAGCATATTGCACATATCAAAATTCAGACTAACACTTATAGTGCACATGATCATATAATCACATCCAAGCAAATACAACTTCCACATTTACAGTTAATTCAGGCAACAAGGAACACGCATGCACAATTTTCAAGTTACAACTCACAGACAAGCTCAATTTCTTAATTAGTTTGTTCCATAGATGACCATTATCGGTCTCCCAGTACAAGAGCAAAATATAAACAACTGGTCAAAAGATCATTTATCCGAGGCAGTGGATACTTGTTTCGAATGGTGACCCTATTCAACTGTCGGTAGTGTATACACATCCTCTCTTGGTAGTGATGGTGTTACCACTTTTGTTGCTCTAGAACGGACCATAGATTGAATGAGGAAAAATACCAATTTGTATCACCCAGATACCAATTGGATTCAAGTCATAACACGAAGGAGTAGAAAGAGGTGAGTTTTTTCTAAAGTCTTATAGCCACTCAAAAAAAAAAGTACGGACATCTTTGTACCGTTCCTCACGACTCTACTAGACTCGTTTTGGTACAATAAGATCAACGAACCTAGGGCTCTAATATCAAATTTTCACGACCCAAACTGTCGTGATTGACACCCACACTAACCCTCCGGTGAGAGAACCATTACTACAACCCAGACTAAACAACTTAACCAAAACTATGCATTTAAATATACAAAAGCAGGTTTAAATGACAATAAAAATACGGAGTTACCATAAAATCCAAAGGTTTAAACAAATAACTTAACCAAACTAATGCAGAAGTCTTAACCCTCAGAACCTGAAAGTCATTGTACCAAAACTCTACTAACGACATGTCTAAGAACAAGGGGTAAAACCCCGAAGCTAAACAAACACCTTAAACAAATAGTCTAAGTTCGAAAAGGGTGGACTTACACAAGATAGATCCATGGCAACTTGAAAGAACTGATTCACCCTTGAATCCGGTCATGCTCAATAATCACCTAGCTGAGGTATATCAATAGCCACCTGAATATACCCTTTACTCAACAAAGAAAAAGAGAGTGCAGTATCAGTACACAACCACAGTGTACTAGTAGGATCACACGACTATCCCAATAAGTGAAACACATGCAATTAACCACAACATTACAAAACAAGCATATACCAAACATATTCAATATTAGTCATCTTTTCAGGAACAATTTAGCATTCCACGTTTTCAATAATACACATTGGTTATTATTTTAGAGCAAGAAATAGTCTTTCACCCTCAATCACCATTAGATATGAACGTAATCATTACAAGTAAATACATAACACAATTCAATGGTCCACTCATGAAACCCAATTCAATGGTTCTGTCACATAACCCAATTCAATGGTTCTCTCATGGAACTCAAACCCAAACTATTAGTGTACCGGTTAGTGGTACCCTATTCAAGTTAGTGTGCCGGATGTGACACTCGATTCCATGTTGTAATGACCCTCTTGGTCATTTCTGTGTCTTGCCTTCTGTGTGTCGTTTAGAGCGTTCCTGTATCGACCCCAAGTCATTTATGACTTGCTGGGACTGACAGTTCGGTCACCTGGTCGTTCGTTTGGTCTTGGTGTGAGTTTTT
>JAJOOD010071099.1:0-22472 GCA_029582525.1 Solanum tacnaense | reverse complement strand
CGGTGTTCTACTCCCACACTGAAAAGAGAGGGTTAACACTTGCCTAAGGTGTAACCATTCGTACATAGCTATCTAGGTGGATCCACTAAGCTAGAGTCCTATGTGGGCACATAGTTAAGGGTCAAGGAGATTGCTTCTAGAAATCCTAACTTACTAAACGTGAGGGTTTCCATCTCATGAGACAACACATACGGTAGGTAATCCGGACTTTCTAAACGTGAGGAAACCCATGTGGGGAGCCAGACTTACTAAACGTGAGACCCCCATCTCATTTACATGCCCTTTTGGTGCTAAGCATCTAATTCCCTTTTGAAATCATCTTTAGTCATCACACAAGTTCACATTAGCCTTTAATAGACCCTTATGTAGACATCTTACCATAATAGCTCATATGTGTTCATAAGTGAGTAACAATCCTTTTACTTTAGAGACAGTTAGCAAGTGAGTAAACCTTTCACTTTACATTACACTATAATCATGAGAACTACCTTTCAATCATACAGCAGTCATACCATAATATACGTACATACTTCATAGCTAATTCAAGTGTAGAGGGTTAAGGATGAGTAAACTAGGTCATCAACACCACAACAACACAGTAGGTATAGCATCATTACAATATAAGTAATTCACCTTCCATACTTGAGTTCAAAGAAGAACCAACCTTCATACCTTCTTGTCCTTCGTGGGACACGCATACTTCAATTACCAAGAAATTCATAACCAATACATAATACAAGGCAAATTATGAAGTAATAACATAATCAACATCAATATAAGCAATTGACATATTCCCTTCATAGCCTTTAAGTCTTCATTCAAAGACTCAACCCTAATTTCATAGAAATTATACATAACCTAGGGTAGAATCATCATACAAACATGAATTACATAACATCACATTCAATTCATATCCTTCAATCAATATCTAACACAAACTAGGGTAAGAATTAGGAAAAGAAGGAGAAACGTTAGTTCCATGGGGAATTCTTCAAGAAACCACCCATACAACATAAATTCATCCATAATTGTTCATATAACATCAATCAAAGTCAGTTTATAACATCAATTTCACTTTTAGGAAGGAGACCCACATTTTTGGGTTGAAACCTAGAAATTGGAGATTTTAAAATTCATCTTGAAGGGGCCTCTTGGGGAATGGAATCCCAAGAATGACAAGAAACCATACTTCATTGACGAATTAACCACGAAAATCCGAGTTGAAACCTTGGAGAGTTGGTCTTCCGCTTGAAGCTCCAATCTTCTTCAATAGAGTTCTTGTGAAGAGAGAGAGTGGAGAAAATGAGGAACTTTAGGTTTAGATCTTTGGGGGTTTTGTGTTTGAGTGATAAAAGTGAGATAAATTGATTTAAAAATCATTATATACATGTCCCCTAAAGTACCCTAAATACCCCTCACTCAAATGGACTCTTTAATGAAGTAAAAAATAGATTTTTGAATTTTTGCATTTTCGTCGCGGAACAAATCCGGGACGCGGAGCTGTTCCCTGAAGATATTTGGAATTAAATTTCGAGACAGTAGAGTCCGCGAAATGACCGTGTCGCAAACAAACTTTTTGCTCCTTGGGGGAGCAAGTCCGCGACGCTCCCTTGTTCCCTCCAAGGTTGCTTTGCCAAGGTTGGAGTCCCCCTTGGGGCCCCTTATGGTGGTCCCGAGGTGTCGTATTAGAATTGTTTTTACCCTATAAACATATATTTACCTATTTTAACTCTTTTTATAAGATTACACCATCATACGGCACTCCCAAACCTGCCCAAAACCTAAGGACACACCAGAACACATTCTTCTCTAGTTTCCGGATGTCATGGTCGTTTCTTCACGTTTAGACTTTTACTCTTCCAAACCAAGTCAATTACATTAGTTTTGGTTTATAAACGTCATTTTAACTATTTTAAAGTTATTATTCATAAGGTGAGGCTCTAACTTAAGTCATAGAATTTCCGGGATGTTACACTTTCTTCTATTTTTTAGGCTTCTTTCAGTTTCTTAGTAAGAATGGGTGAGGGTATTCTACCTAAATAGTAGACACATGTAATAAATAAGAAAATACTATAGATCCGAGCCATAGAATTTCTCAATTCTAATACAAGGTACTTATTAGATCGAATGTACTTATTCGATCTAATAGAATTATTTTGCCGTATCTAGACTAATACCATTCCAAGCCATTTCATGAATAAATTGTGACAAATTAACCAACCAACAAAACCACTTGTTACAAATAAGATTTTGTTGGTGTATCGAAAGAGATAAATGTTGACTAATCTGGCTAACATTGAACTTGGTAAAATGAAATGGTTGAATAATTGAAAAATGAGATTATTCAGGAATACACATTGAATGTTGAGATTACGCATTGAATTTCTGGTAGTAGATCCACAGTCAAAAAAGTGTTTGTGATTGTTCCAGAAGAAATGAAACAAAAGATGTGGTAGAGCTAGGACAATTATTGTATGAGGTCTTCTCAATGCTAGATGCAGAGGCGCATAATATATCGATACAAACATCATGAGCTGTCCCATAATAAAACCAGTTGTTGCTGAAACCTTCTTCACGGTTCCTTCTTCCATAACCTGAGCTCGGAGAAGGAACATATAAGAGGGCCCTATGGAGAATTTGGTCAGAAATCCATAATAGAGTCCGACCACAACGACCAAATTGATTATCTTCATGCATAAGGATACTAGATTACCTAGTAGAAAAGATTGAAAAATCATCAAAAACCTCCCTTATTTCTTTTCTATTGCAATTTCTGGATTATTATATGATAATTTTTGAACTTTCCATATATAGAAAATATAAAAAAGAAATGGAAAGAGATAGACTAGAAACGACATTTGTTATGTCAATGACACCAAAGGGATATTCAATGAATGGAATTGGGATATGGATGAAATATAATGTAATAGAGCCACTTTTAGGTTCCCTCTGAAATGAGGCATGTAAGGGAGCCACTACGAAGAAGTTCTGGGAGTTACGAAGGAAGCTTCGAGTTCATATTGGTCATGGGTTGGGAACGGGAATTGAACTCTATGAGATCGAATCGCCTATTGTTCCTCAGTAGCTCAGTGGTAGAGCGGTCGGCTATTAACCGATTGGTCGTAGGTTCAAATCCTACTTGGGGAGATTTGATTGATTCTTAATTAACGAATTCAAAATAAAGGTACTCGTTTTGCCCGTTAAGAGTAAGTAACCCGTTCCCTGTCTTTGTTTGTATTGTATTCTATCTCATCGTATCACATTCTGTTTTGCGAGATTAGAATATCACCATCAATACCTCGATCTCAGTCCTAGATAATCCTTTGTTCCATAGCCCTGGGGCTATTTACAACTAGCCAATTAAGAAGTCTCAGATATATTAGCACTACATCTTTGATGCAGTCATCAATTTTCAGACCAAGAACAGAGAAGAGAGAATTCAAAAAAAGGAACGAAATTTGTAAAATTTGTATTCAATGCAATTGATCCTAATGAGACAAAATTGGGAAAAAATCGATTGGAATAAAGAAATCAGTAAAAAAGTACCTCGCTGGTCCCATAAATTAATCACCGAATTGACCAACAAATGGGTGAATTTCAATATCGCGCATCAATTGTTCATCAACTTCGTTCAACAAATGCCAAACGTGTAGTTATTTTTACTGACAACAAAACGACTAACGATCCTGAGGAGGAAGTGGCTTTAATAAGCTATTCGCAACAATCAAATTTTCAGCGAGGTATAATTAAAGGCTCTATGCAGGCTCAAAGGCACAAAACATTTATTTCGAAACTATTTCAAGTAAATGTATATTCCCCCATTTTTGTCGACAGAATAAACCCCCTACGTCTTTTTTCTTTTGATATCTCTGAACTAATTAAACCAAATTTTCAAAATTGGACAGATAAAGAGGGAGAATTCAAGATTCTAGAGTCTAGAGAAGAACAAACAAAAAGAGAAGAGGAAAAAGAAAAGGACAAAGAAGAGGATAACAAAAGAAAGGAACAAGCACGGATAGCGATCGAAGATGCCTGTGATAACATTCCTTTTGCACAAATAATAAGAGGTGACATGTTATTAACTCAATCAATTCTTCGAAAATATATTCTATTACCTTCATTGATAATACCCAAAAATCTTGGGCGTATGTTATTCTTGCAACTTCCTGAATGGTCTGATGATTTGCAGGAATGAAATAGAGAAATGCAGATTAAATGTACTTATAATGGTGTTCAATTATCAGAAACAGAATTTCCCAAAGATTGGTTAAGAGACGGGATTCAGATAAAAAGTTTATTTCCTTTTTGTCTGAAACGTTGACATATATCTAAATTGTACCTCTCCTGCGGAGAGCTAATGAAAAAGCAAAAGCAAAAAGATGATTTTTGTTTTTTAAGAGTTTGGGGAATGGATGATGAACTTCCCTTTGGTTCTCCCCGAAAGTGCCCTTCCTTTTTTGAGCCCATTTTTAAGGAACTCGAAAAAAATTGGAAAATTCAAAAAGAAATATTTTCTAACTCTAAAAATTTTAAAAGGAAAAACAAAATTATTTAGAAGAGTTTCAAAAGAAACTAAAAAATGGTTTATCAAAAGTATTGGATTTCTAAAAAAAATCAAAAAAAAACTTTCAAAAGTAAATCCAATTGTATTATTCAGATTCAAAGAAATATCTGAATCCAATGAAAAGAAAGAAGAAAAGGATTATCTATTTAGTAATCAAATAATTAACGAATCATTTAGTCAAATTGAATCTGGAAATTGTCATTAATCCTAATAGAGAAAAAGAAAGTAACTCCAGAAATAGACATTAATCCTAATAAAACAAATAATATTAAAAAACTCGAATCGCCAAAAAAAATTTCCAAATATTAAAAAGAAGAAATACTCTAGTACTATGGAAATTCCATTGTTTTCTCAAATTATTCATTCAAAGAATATACATCGATCAATTTTTATCTATCATTAATATTCCTAGAATTACTACAACACTCTTTCTTGAATCAACAAACAATTTGATTGAGAAATTCATCTCCAATAATGAAATAAATCAAGAAAAAATTACTAATAAAAAAAAATTCACTTTATCTTTATTTCGACTATAAAAAAGTCACTTTATAATATTAGTAAGAAAAATTCACATATTTTTTGTGATTTATCCTACTTGTTACAAGCATATGTATTTTACAAAATATCACAAACCCAAGTTATTAATTTGTCTAAATTTAGATCTGTTCTTCAATATAACACAACGTCTTGTTTCCTTAAGACTAAAATAAAGGACTACTTTAAAACACTAGGATTATTTCATTCGGAATTAAAACATAGGAAACTTCAGAGTTATAGAATAAATCAATGAAAAAACTGGTTAAGATGGCATTATCAATACGATTTATCTCAGATTTATCTCAGATTAGATGGTCTAGATTAATACCAAAAAAATGGCGAACTAGGGTTAATCAAAGTTGTATGGCTCAAAATAAAAATAGAAACTTAAACAAATGCAATCCATATGAAAAAGACCAATTAATTCATTACAAAAAAGAAAATGATTCGGAACTCTATTCATTATCAAACCAAAAAGATAATTTTAAAAAATGTTATAGATATGGTCTTTTAGCATATAAATCAATTAATTATGAAAATAAAAGTGACTCATTTTTTTCTAGATAACCCTTTCATGTAAAGAAGAACATATAAATTTCATATAATTCCAACACGTCCAAACATAACTTGGTTGATATTCCCGGCAATCTTCATATAAATAATTATCTAAAAAGGTCACTATTCTAGATATAGAAAAAACTCTCGATAGAAAATATTTTGATTGGAAAATTATCCATTTTTCTCTTAGACAAAAAGGAGATATTGAAGCCTGGGTTAAGATCGTTACCAACAGTAATCCAAATAGTAAAATTGGTATTAATAATTATCAAATAATTGATAAAATTGAGAAAAAAGTGGTTTTTTATCTTACAACTCAACAAAATCCAGAAAAAACTCAAAAAAAATTCGAAAAATGTCTTTTTTGATTGGATGGGAATGAATGAAAAAATATTTAATCGTCCCATATTGAATCTGGAATTTTGGTTCTTCCCAGAATTTGTACTACTTTATAATGTCTATAAAATAAAACCGTGGATTATACCCAGAAAATTCCTTCTTTTTAATTTGAATACAAATGAAAATGTTATTCAAAATAAAAACTAAAAACAAAACTTTTTTCTACCATCAAGTAAAAAAATAAAGAATAGAAGTCAAGAAACAAAAGACCCCCAAGTCTAAGAGAGCATGGATCAGATATAGAAAACAAAGTAAATCTGAGTCCTATATTTTCAAAATATCAAACCGATCTTGAAAAAGATTACGTGGAATCAGACACAAAAAGGGTCAAAATAAAAAAACAATGCAAAAGCAACACAGAAGCAGAACTAGATTTGTTTTTGAAACGTTATTTGCTCTTTCAATTGAGATGGAACGATGCTTTGAATCAAACAATGCTCGAAAATATCAAGGTATATTGTCTCCTGCTTCGACTGATAAATCCAACCAAAATTACTATATCGTCAATTCAAAGGAGAGAAATGAGTTTGGATATAATGTTGATTCAGGCAAATTTACCTCTTACAGACTTGATGAAGAAAGGGGTATTGATTATCGAACCTATTTAGTTGTCTGTAAAACATAATGGACACATTAGATGTACTAAGTATGGAAACCATGCAACAACATGCTTAAAACGAACCTTTATTTGAAAGTCATGCTTTTATACCATTTTAGTAAAACTTCATGAACATTGATAAAAGAGGCATACTATAAGTCACAACCAACGTTCAAGTCATATCTTCACATTTGAACATAATTAACATATAACCCATTACCTTCACATCAAGCTTTCACCTCAAGTAACCCTCAAGCTATACCTTGTGCAATGTATGGGTAGCGTCCCATACCACCACCCACACTAAGGTACCACCTTAAAGTAACCAAAAGTGAACTTACCATTCATCCTTTCCACCATTACAAAATAAAGCACATAAGAGACATAAACATTACATAAGTGCCATCATCACATTAAGACCAACATCTAAGACAACTATAAGTCATACTTGTGCAATGTATGAGTACCATACCATACTACTACTCACACTAAGTACTCCTTTGAAGTCACCATACACAAGGAACATTCATATACAATAAGTCATGACAAGGAAGTAACTCATAATACAATCCAAGTATAGCATGCATCGTTTACATTTAAGCATAAGTCACATTCTTCAATAGCTTCATTATATTAAGAGCACTTTCATTCATTAGACATTACACCAACATTCTTCATTAACTCCATTTAGAGGACTTTCATTTATTAGTTATGAAGACTTAGAGAACTCACTATGACCCTATCAAAGCCTACTCGTGCAATGCATGGATGGCATCCCATACTACCATCCACACTTCATAGAACTGCTCAAGATGCCATAGTGCACATCTCACATGATGGGAATAGGCATTAACCGACATAGACCATGAGAGCTAAATCATGGAATCCGGTGTCATCTGACCCCACACCGAAGAAAGGTGTTCTACTTGCCTATGGTAGAACGGTAACATTAGCTCGGATGGAATCCGCTAGCTAATATCCTATGTGGGAACATATTTATGGGATAGGAAGATCTTTATTAGAACTCTAGCCGAACATTGGGAGAGTTTCCATCTTACCATATTCACTCGGTGCTTAGCCTCCATTCCCATAGACCAGTTTAATCACATTAACATCATTGTACTTGAGCGGGCTACCAACAGTAGTTCTACCAACCCAAAGTATAATACACAAGAAAGGGCCACCATCATTAGGTCTACCGATTCAAGGTACATTAGGGATAGCTCATTGACTTTCCAAGAAGGGTGCCATAAACATTGGGTGTACCGATACAAGGTCATCATTTCACTCATGAAAGGGCTACAAAAACTAGGTCTATCGATTCAAGGTTCATCACATTAGTTCCTAGACTCATCATGAAAGGCTACCAACACTAGGTTTACCGGTTCATGTCTTAGCCTAGAATACTTCATTATTCATTTATGAAAGGAATGCCATTGGCCTATCGATTCATATTCATCAAGTCAAGAAACATTCATTACACAAGAGAGGATGCCTAAGCCTACAAACTCAAGATACACATTCACTTTTACATTCATTCATACAAGAATAAGATGCACAAGCCTACCAATTCAAGAGATCACATTCAACCTAGTTTGCATCTATCAAGAAGAGGGAACCTAAGCCTACCAATCCAAGATACAACATTACATTATAGAAACCTTTCACATTCAATCATCATCATTCATGAGTGTCAATTGAGAATATACTATCAACTACACAATTACCTTCTATACATAATCACATTAACTTCACTGGATTCACATTCATGTATACAATATCATGATAGTACTTTTATACCTCATACTATGCCTTCAAGGCCATGATCACAATATATAAAGCAATGAAACACCTATACCTGTCAAGTGGATCAATAGCTTAAGCACAATTCTACTTCAACATGTAATTATGTCATAAATTACCCTTTCAAGGCCATGATCAAAAGTCACCAACAGACCAACAATTTACTACAATTAAGGCATGTATAATGATACATTACAACAATCTAAATCAATTTAGGCATAATCCATCAACATTCATTCATGATCAACAAACCCACTTCATAAGGCACAATTTAGGAATTGAGAGAAATCATGGGTTCATAGAGTAATTTCATCATAAATCAACAATTAAACACCAATACAATCATAAGTTGCCATTGGAGACCATTTGAAAATGTTTGATGAAAGAACCCATGAGATTGAGTAAAACCCTAGATTTTTCATACTTTGAAATCACTTTGGATTTGGATCCTTGAATGAAAAGTTAGACAAGGATCAAGACTACCATAACTTTTACCTGAAGAATCAAACGTAAATTCCTTGAAAACCTTGAAGAAATTGACCTTGGCAGCTTGGAGTCTTCACCTGCTAGGGAGGTTCTAGAGAGAGATCTTTTGGAGGGAAATGGAAGTTTGTAGTTGGGGTTTTTAAATAATAGAATGTAAAATAGAGTTTTACCCTTTTAATACTCTTAAATTACCTAAATAAACACAAAATAACCGTCCAAACACTTATTAGGACTTGGGGTGTATTTACCAATTCACCCCCACAATGGCTGAGTTTAAACCAGATTGCAGGCATGGTTCACGAAACCCCCTTCACGGACCGTGGATGGGGTCACGGACTATACTGTCCCTCCGTTATCTAGGGCTGTGGCTTGCATTTGGAGGCCATGACCTACAGAGGCCATCCAAGGGGTGTCGATGGACCAACGGGGCGTGGTCCCCTTCCGTACGTCACCAAGTTCTTGGCAACATTTTGGTTTCAAGTGGTTTTGGGGGTTAGGCTTAGGGTCCTTCTCAAGGACCCCTAGGGTGGTCCATTGGGAGTTGTACCTTGACGTTTAACCCTAAACACCTCAACGATAGCTCGGGACAACATCAAACAACATGAAACCTAACTTAAACCTCATACCAACTCAAACACACACACGTTAGGATCTAGTTTCACTTATTCGTTTACGGGTCGTTACATTATTCTCCACTTAGGAACTTTCCTCCTCAATTAACACTTTAAACACATTAAAGGGTTAAAGACTCAAGAGTAGCAATCCATCATGCATGCAACATCATAAACAAATGCACAAAACTACGAGTGAAGATCAACTCCATCTCAACAAGCACAATGCAACACAAGACGGTAGGAACTACATCTACAAACTCATTATGCATCATAACTTCAACATTTCTCATTTTTATTAATGGAACTTCCTTCTCCAACTCTAATCATGCTCATCATAACATCATTAAGCACATTATGCAATTTCTCTCAAAAGCACAATTAGGCATGTTCAACATTTCACCTCATCAAGCATATATACAACTCATACTAAATGCAAATAAACTTGAGGAACATAAATCACATAATTTCATTTTCACCTATAAACATGAATTCATCAAGAACATGCATATCATAAGGAGACCATGGAAACTCATAATCACACATCACTCCAAAACGTGAAACAAGCCAAAAGGAACTCTTTGTATTAGGCTTTAATAGGCATATAAAGAAAGAGGTAAGGATATCAGAACTCTCAACAACCTTACTATTGATCATACTATCCCCCACTTAGGAGCAAACCCTATACCAGCTCTTTTAAACTTCACTTCTTTCCATTCTAAGGTCAGAGCAAAACATCACTAAACCTTCACACTCATCACCCAAGGTGATTCTACACCAAGGTGAATTACACTTTACCCCTCTTAGAGGATTCTTCTCTCTCAACACATCAAGGCATCACTTAAGCACCACTATTCATCAATTCTTTCAACATACCTCAAAACTCATCTTGACAAGTCGGGTTCTACCAATAACACACATAACCATAAAGCAACCCATTCATACTACAGTCAACATCACAATCTTTCATCTCAACTTTATCAAGTCACATAGCCATAGTTGGCATCACAACCAAACTTTTGTCTCTCTCAACCCTTCTAGCATGCCCCTTTCAAGTGGTCATACACTAAAGAACATCGGATAAGGAACATAAGAAAGACATTATAGAGTTAAACTCTATGGCACGACTTGAAGAATGAAGAAGTGAAACTTTTTTCACACCCAATAGCCTCCTATTCATAATGTGGCGCGCTTCACATTATAAACAAGACTCTACTAGATGTGGTTTGAGATATCCTAAGACCATTCTAAAATTTTGTGCTCTGATACCATGTTTGTCACGACCCGGGGGTACACCTTGGATGTAATACGGCGTACTCGACCCCAAAGGGGTCTAATACAAGCCTCATAGCATTCTTGAACACAAGAACATAGGAAAATATAGAATAATTAAAAAATTTCTTTCCAATCGAAAACATCTTTCATAAGAAGCAAGCGGAAGACTTACTAGACTTTATATACTTTGTCTCAAACCATCTAATACTTTGAATACAACATTGGGATTTAGCCCATAAAAAGCTTTATCATAAACTAAAAGACATAAAGGAACAAAGTGGGTTTTGTCGTCGAAACTATGAGGACTCACCAAGTCTTTATCTTCAAGCACCTTACAAACCAAATCCTCAAACATAGAACCCCAAATATCTCAAAACCCTACACTTTGGTAAAAATGGAGAAGAAATATGGGTTAGCACATTAGATGTACTAAGTATGGAAGCCATGCAAAAACATGCTTAAAATGGACCTTTATTTGGAAGTCATGTTTTTACGCCATTTTAGTAAAACTTCATGAACATTGATAAAAGAGGCATAATATAAGTCACAACCAACATTCAAGTCATATCTTTACATTTGAACATAATCAACATATACCCTATTACCATCACATCAAGTTTTCACCTCAAATAACCCTCAAGCTATACCTTTTGCAATGTATGGGTAGCGTCGCATACCACCACCCACACTAAGGTGCCAACTTCAGGTCACCAAAAGTTAAATTATAATTCATCCTTTCCACCTTTACACAATAAAGCACATAATATACATAACTATTACATAAGTCCCATTATCACATTAAGACCAATATCTAAGACAACTCTAAGTCATACTTGTGCAATGTATGAGTTGCATCCCATGCTACTACT
The DNA here is from genome assembly GCA_029582525.1 of Solanum tacnaense. Lineage (NCBI taxonomy): Eukaryota > Viridiplantae > Streptophyta > Magnoliopsida > Solanales > Solanaceae > Solanum > Solanum tacnaense. The sequence goes on along the minus strand of JAJOOD010071099.1, from coordinate 10,769 downwards.
CACACTAAGTACTCCTTTGAAGTCACCATAGACAAGGCACATTCATATACAATAAGTTATGACAAGGAAGTAACTCACATTACAATCTAAGTATAGCATACATCATTTACATTTAAGCATAAGTCATATTCTTCAATAGCTTCATTACATTAAGAGCACTTTCATTCATTAGACATTAGACCAACATTCTTCATCAATTCCATTTAGAAGACTTTCATTCATTAGTCATGAAGACTTAGAGAACTTACTATGACCCTATCAAAGCCTACTCGTGCAATGCATGGATGGCATCCCATACTACCACCTACACTTCATAGAACTTCTCACGAAAATATACTACACATCTCACATGATGGAAGCCTGAGCCCGCCGAAAGTGTCCCTTGATCGCCCTTTCTTCTCCCCTAACCCCTAAAACATGTTGTTACTTTCGACGGGCTACTTTGAGCTCGCCGAAGGACCCTGCATATCGGCAACCTGCCTTATTTTTTGAGAATTTTTCAAGCCAGTCCTTTCAGTGAACCCGATTAGGCTCGCCAAAGTGACTCGGTGACTCGCTCGTTAGTTCAGCAAGCATTTCTGCAACTAAATTTTGAGATTTTTTCTTAAATTATTTCTAACTTTTCCCGATGTATTTTGCGGATATGGCTAGGACCTACTAGGACGAGAGTGGAACGCCGCCCTGCAAACGAGCATGGGGGATCATGATTAATGAGGGAGCAACTGCTCCTTCAAAAAAGGGAAAACAAACACCTCCAAAAAGGAGGCAAGGGAAAGGACAAAGCGCCCATAACTAAGATACCAGAGCACAACTCCTACAACGATGGGGAGTCATTTTATTTTCAGGCTGCATTGTCTAAGCCAGAGGATGACCAACCTCTTCAATCCCGGTGAGATGAGATTCATGCCAGAGGTCGTCAAGGTCCGTCTAGGACTCCATAGGCACCCCACCTGCTGATGATACAATGCCAGTTCTGGCACAGACGGTGGTTCTAGCACCACCAGTTCAGGGTCCTCCTCCCCGGCTACTCAACAGGCTAAAGGCCAAAGGACTGAGGATCATTTTGGAAGAAAAGAGATTGTCCATGGATGTTGTAGTGGACAAGTACCCTAATGTGTGGGACACTCTCCGGTTCACAGGTTTGAACAGTTTACCAGGACCCGTGGCCCCTATATTCCTACATGGGTCTAGGAGTTTTAGACCACATACAATGACCTGGTACCGAAAGGAAAGAAGAAGGTTAGTTGCTTCAGACTGTAGAGTCTGGCATGGTCCGGTGGAAAGAAGAGAGATGCAATGGCAATTGTATAAATGTTGTACTTGATAGGGGGTAAGGTTTTGCCTACCCGAGTTTTACTACAACTGTGACACCTCTGGATGACCTCAAGAGATGGCTAGCTCCCTTTATTACTGATACCACCCCGAGGTGGATCGAGGCCAGAGTTCCTATTAAGAAGAAAGACTTGAATATCACAGCTCGGTATTGGTTGGGGTTTATAAGAAGACGAGTAGTGAAAAAGTATAGATTTAGTTGGTTGTTGACCAACGGAAAGCATGGGATCAAAAAAGGAAGAATTTATGGAATTTCTTTTCTAACAAAGAGATCATAGTGATTGATGGCTCTTTCTATCTGGCGCATGCCCTCACAAAATGAGTCCATCCTTAGCCACCCAAATGTGGCCTATCTCGAATCAATCATAGCCCAGAAGAGCATCGACTTGGGGCTAATCATAGAGCAGGATATGGCCATGAGGACCAAACTATACCATACATCCCTTCCTTTCCCCTACTTATTACAGAGCTATGTCGACGGGATAGAGTTCCTCGTGATGACACAAGGGACATTGAGGTCACACATACATCCTCCACAGATATTCAGCGCATAGAGGTCGAGTACATGGGATGAGGCAGATAGGAAGAGAGAAGCTCTGGTAGATGCATCCCCGGAGGTTGATGTTGAGTCCAAGGCTGCAAAGGTATCTTTTCCTACTCCGGCCTTCGGGCTTTCAGGTACACCCGCTTCCACTCCTTCCCCGGCCCCAGGTTCTTCTGCAGCTTCCCAACCTACAAGGATCACTCAGGCCATGCAAGATGGGGCACCTAGCCCAGTCTGCCGATGTTTGGGCTTCCCGGCTAGAGGCCGAGGTGCCTTGGATTATTGAGCGAGCCATCTTATCTACTTTGATACCCCTCCAAACATCTATTGATGTTGTCACATTGAGAGTAGAGATTTGTGAGAGTCGACAGAGGGTTACTTTCGAGGTGATGACTTTAAAAGCCGAGGTTTTAGATTTGAGGAAGAACGTGGACTATCTGAAGTCCACAAACTTCGCTTCTATCTTTGAGTTAGCTGAGTCTCAGGATGTCCCGGTCAGTTCTGAGATACCTCCGACTACCAGCGAAGATATGTCTATGGATGATGTGGTTGTTGATGAGTTAGAGGCGGAGACGGATTATGAACAACTTATTGCTCAGGAGGCAACCATCTATGAGGACCTACCTAATTTATAGGAGACAATTGTACAGTCAGTCATTCAGACATCACTGACAGAGACGTCCATGGCAGGCTCTACTTGAGCCAGTGTTGCTGTTACATAGGGCATAGATTCCCCAGAATAGAGTGTGACCCCGTGCATTGATTCCCCAACAAATGGAGCGACTGTATAGATAGGATTTTTATCTACCTCCCTCTCTGTCGTTTTTATTGATTTTGATTATTTTAGTTGCATTTGAGGACAACTACTTTTCTTTTGTGGGTGGGGTGTGGTATTTCCATACCTACCTCTTGTGAATATATTTTGTGTATATATATATATTGGGTTTTTGGTTTTAAAATATGTGTTGATTCTATTTTGTGGATATTTGAGCTTATGGCTTCTTGTTTTGAATAGAAATGGTTTTTGAATCCATTAAAAAAAAAATTGCCACCTCTTGTTGTATTTGAATGTGGTTGTTCTTGTGCAAATTTGAGTATCGTTTATGATCAATACCGATTACTTAAAAATTTCTCTTAATCGAACAAAAAAGAATGTGCGGCTACAATGAGGCCAAATGAAGTTGCATAGACAATATGTGGACTTTTGCATCTCGTTGTGACTAGCCGGTTATCGAATGGAGTCTCTTGTGATGAATATTTCACACTAGCTCGAATGAGTCTCGTTTGATATTGGTGCCAATGCCTTGTGTGATGAGTTACTTTGAACCTTGTATGATGACACCTAGAATTTTTCCCGTTGGTCCGGTTTACTAAGTGATGCAAGATCTTGAAATGATCTTAGGCAATGATTTTGAGGAGTGAAACAATTTGACAATATACCTCTTTTTGTGGCCAACCTTATGAGGTGTGTGAACATTGCTTGAACCCCTTCAGCCTTATCATTTTCTTGGAAGAAACTTGAGCAATTGTGATCCCTCTTTATCCGTTCACCCATTACTCTCATGAAGTGTGGTTTGTTTTAATAGTCAACTTAGGTAAAAATCCTATGTTAGAGGTGTGGTGTAACGACCTAGAAAACTAGTAAGTGAAACTAGAGCCTAACGAGTTTGTTTTAAAGTTAGTTGTGGGGTTGGAAGTTGTAGAATGTCTTCCCGAGTTTAGATTTAGGGGTTTAGGGTTTAAACATCAAGGTACGACTCCCCAAGGACCAACCAAGGGTCCTTGAGGAAGACTGTAAAGCCCAACCCCCAAAGTTGCAAAAAAAATTATAAAAAAGTTGGGGACCTACGGATTAGACCTACGCCCTGTTGGTCCATCCACGCCTCGTGGATTTTCTCCATAGGTCAAGGGCCAAGATGAAATGTGCAGTCCCAATCCACGACTTGCCAGCACGGCTCGTGGACCCACCCATGGTCTGTGGATGGTGTTTCGTGAGTCACACCTGAGTTGTTGTCCAAGACTCTACCAAGGTAAGGGAAACTTAGTAAATTCCTTTTCAGGTTATTTAAGTTAGAGGATGTTATTATTGATTAAATAAAGTATTTTAAGGCTTTAAAATATTAAAACACCTTTTTCAATTCATTTTTCCCAAACACTCAAATTAGAAACTACCTCTCTTCCAAATATTCTATCTCTAGAAACCACCATTGGAGAAGAAGGATTCAAGATTTCAAGCTCAAGATCTCACCTTCGTCACTCAATTTTCGTGGAGTTTCATCCCTAAATGTATGGTAGTCTTCATCCTTGACTAAGTTTCATTCAAGGAGCCCTCTCAAAAGATGATTTTAAGTTTCCAAAATCTCCCAAAAACCTAGGGTTTCAATCTATGCATGGGTTCAATTACAAAACGTTTTCAAAGGTTTATATATGATGAATTATGAATATATTGTTGAATTAATGATGAATTATGGTGAATTTATTTTATGAACCCATGTTTCCCCCAAATTTCTAAGTTGTGAATTGTGATTGGGAATTGATTGATCACGAAAGTATGTTGAATTGTTTATGTTTATATTGAATTAGTTATTGAATTATGTTAATTCCTTTATCTAATGTAGTATTTTAGATGTTTGGGTTGAGATTGATTCATATCCTTGGAGGGAAATTCTATGAAGGATCTATGTATGATCATGATGTGAAGTATGTGTGTGTGATCTCAATGAAAGTATTATGATCATGTTTAGAATGTGATTGTGTTATTATTGAAAGCATATTCTCAATTAACACCCATGAATGTTGATCATAGAATGTGAAGGGTTTCTTCTATGTAATGTTGTATCTTGAATTGGGAGGCTTAGACATCCTCTTCTTCTATAAATGAAAGTAATGTGGATTGATGTATCTTGAATTGGTAGGTTTAAGGCATCATTTTCTTGTATTGATGAATGTGATCTTTATTGAAGTACCTTGAATTGGTAGGCTCAAACATCCTATTCTTATGTAATGAATGTGTCTTGACTTAATGAATATGAATCGATAGGCCTATGGAATTCCTTTCATAAATGAACTATTGTAATGACGACTCTTGAATTGATTTATGCCTATGGAATTCCTTTTCTAATAAGTCAATCAACTAATGCACTATGAATCAATAGGCCTATGGCATTCCTTTCATAAATGAACTATTGTAATGACGACTCTTGAATCGATAGGCCTATGGAATTCCTTTCATAATGAGTAAATGAACTAATATATCATGAATTGATAGGCTTATGGCACTCCTTTCATGTGTATAATAATGTAATGATGAACCATTAATCGATAGGGTTATGGCATTCCTTTCATGAGGATTCAAGAGCTATCCTAATAATGTACCATGAATCAATAGGCTTATGGCATTCCTTTTATGTGTAATGATTTACCTTGGGTCGATAGGCCGATGTCATTCCTCTCAAGTACAATAATGTAATGTGAATGAAATGCTCTATTGGAATGGAGGCAAATCACCCAGTGGATATGGTAAGATGGAAGCTCTCCCTACATTAGGCTTGGGTTTCAATGAACATCTTTCTTATCCCATAACTATGTGCCCACATAGGTTACAAGCTAGTGGATCCACGTAAGCTAAAATGTTACCGGTGAAACCTTAGGCAAGTAGACCAACCCTTTACGGTGTGAGATAGACACCGGATTCCATGTAAGCTCACATGGTTTAGGTTGGTTAAATGCTTATTCCCATCATGTGAGATACGTGCTATAGTTACTTCAGAGGTTCTATGAAGTGTGGGTGGTAGTATGGCATGCCATCCATGCATTTCACGAGTAGGCTTTAAGAGGACTGTGGTGTGATTCTCCAATGTCTTATGGTCTAATGAAAGAATGTTCTCTTAATGAAGCTAATGAAGAATGTTGGCCTATATGCTTAAATGTAATGATATATGCTTTACTTGGATTGTATTATGAGTTACTTCCTTGTTATGACTTATGAAATGTCTGTGTTCCTTATGTATGAGGATTGTCTAATGATGAAAAGAGAGAATGTTAAGTTCACTTTTTGTGGCCTTAATGTGGTACTTAGTGTGGATGGTGGTATGGGATGCTATTCATACATTGCACAAACTATAGCTTGGTGTTACTTAAGGTGAAAGCTTAATGTGATGAAATGGCTTAAATGTTGAATGTGTTGTATCTTAAGCCTCTTATACTTATGGTCATGAAGTTTTCTTAAAATTGGCATATAGCGTGACTTTCAAATAAAATGTTTGTTTTAAGCATGGTTTTTGCATGGCTAACATACTTAGTACATTAAATGTGCTAACCCATATTCTTCTATTTTCTACAAAGTGTAGGTTCCGGCATTTGAGTTGATTCTCTCTAGTTCAAGGGCTTGGATTGAGTTCTTCCAAGGCTAGTGTTATGACCTCATGGATTCAAGGACAAGTACTTTTGATCTTGCATGTCTTTCATTGTTATAGACTCTTTTAGACTTTCTATTGTAATGGGCCGTGACCCTACTTTTGATCCAAAGATTGTTTTAGATGGCCATGTGAGAATAGTAGACTTCCGCTGTTTTAAATGATTTTTCAATTGTATGGATTAAAAGAGTTTTAAATTCTGTACTATTTCTATTATCTTATGTGATGACATGCTATAAGGCTTGTATGAGACTTTTCGGAGTCCTGTACACCGTGTCACGTACGGGGTGTAGGCTCGGGTATTGACGTGGTGAAAAGCGAAGGTAAATCAAAAAGTGTGAAAAAATCCCTCTTTGAGCAATGTTTTGAAAATGATGGAACCCCTCCATATAAAAAAAAGAGACGAAAAGAAAAGAGAAAAAATAATGAAAAAGTTGTGATATAAGTGATGAAAATTGCTAAAAGAAATGGGGTATCCGGTAGTCCATGTAAAAGAGAATAATGGGGTGAATTGTGAACATGATCAAAATGTTGAAGAAAGGGAAGAAAACGGATGTCCAGACTACATTTCATGAGGGTAGCAACCACCGAGCCTAAATGACCATACCTTTACACTCAGCCCCGTTACAAGCCTTGAAAACACCTTTGTGATCTTGAGTAAGCTGAAACGAATGTTGATTGGTGTAACTCCCCGGAAAATGGTATGTTAAACAAGAGCCTAAACGTAAGGTTAAAAAAAATCATAAAATGACTCCCCAAATTTTAGTAAGACATTCAGGGTTGGAATTAGGTTTATTGAGTCAAGACCAAAGGGCAAGTGCCAATGCCAAGGGGACAAGCCAAGGCCAAAGGCCAAGGCTACCCCTAGCTAGGAGCACACTGCCCCACCTTCAGGAGGGGGACCAAGAGTCGTGGTCCACTTTACGACTTGTGAAGGGTGTCGTGAAGCCTCCTTGGCCATGGGAATATGGCCTCCCTTTTGCCTACCTACTGCCTTAGCATCAACGGAAGGGACCACGACATTTGGTCTTGACCACGGCTCGTGGAGCCCTTTATGGAGATTCCTTAGGCATTGAAGCCAAGGGCCCCAAGTGACATGCTCACTGCTTCAAGGGACCACGAGAGGGACCACGGCTCTTGGTCTTGACCAAGGTTAGTGGAGCACCTCGTGGTAATGCCTTGGGAATGTGACCATAGGGAACCACTTCCCAAGCCACTGCCTCAACTCCACAGGCAGGACCATGGGTCGTGGTACTCACCACGGCTTGTGGAATGGCTCGTGAGGCCAGGACGGGGTTCAATTAATGAGGGTCTTTTAGGTCATTTCCTTTTACGTCCAATTAAAGTGGGGGTGTTTTGGGTATTTCTAGGGGAAGTATATATATTGTTTTTAAGTAAAATTTCACAAGACTTGGTCATTAGTAAAAAAAACCTAAATAGAAATAAAAAAACTCCCTCTTCTCTCAATATTTCTCTCTCTAGACTGAAGAAGAAGCCATTGGAGCTAGGTTTGGTAGATTCTCAAGGTTCTTCCCCAAATTTCTTGAAGGTTCTTAAGTGAGGTATGGATGAATTTCATCCTTGAATAGCTATCACCCAAGGAGCCCTTTCAAATTATGTTTTCAAGATATCAAATCCCCCAATCTAGGGTTTTCAATCTATGACATGGGTCTTCTTCCAAAACTATTTATGGTGTTTAATTATGGTTTATTATGATGATTTATGGTTAGATTTATGAAGTATTGTTTGAATTTGATGAAAACATCCCTTGTACCCATAATTTCCCCTTTTTCCCAAATTGTGAACTAAGGTGTGACTTGATTGATCATGGAAGCTTGACAATTGATTATGTTTATGTTTATTAAGTTGTTGAATCGTGAAATTCCCTCATTAAGTGTTGTAATTCTATAAGTTAGGGTTGATCTTGATTCCTAACCTTGAAAGTTAATAATTAGGGTTTGTATATGTTGATGAAGATTATATATGAACTCATGATTCACTTAGATAGTGATGAACCTATAAATATTGTGTAATTGTGGTATTGATTCAAGATCCTTCTTCCCTATACCCTTACACTTGATTATGCATGAAGTGTGTATGTATGTTTATTAAAAGCTTGTTGTGTTGATTGAAAGGCCATGCTCATGAACACACTATGAATACGATGTGAAAGGTTTACTCACATGTTGATGATTCTAAGATTAAAAGGACAGCTCACCCTATGAATATATGAGCTATTATGATATTATGTTGGTTTGAGGGCCTAGTGCATTATTTCATGAATATGAACTTCAGTAGAGACTTAATACGACTTTTAAAGTGAATTGTGCTTAGCACTGAGTAGATATGAGTATGAGATATGTTCCTTCACGCTAGTAGTTGGGTTCCCAATACGGTGTCTCATGAGATGGAAACCTCCACTTTAGTAGTTAGGGTTTCTAGAAGCAATCTCCATATCCCATAACTATGTTCCTGCATAGGTCTTTAGCTAGTGGATCCACCTAAAAGATATTATGAAAGTTCTACCTTATGCAAGTAGGACACCTCTTTTCGGTGTGGAGGTAGAACACCGGATTCCATGTAGCTCACATGGTCTATGTCGGTTAATGCTATTCTCCCTATATGATATGAATATGAACTATGATAAGAACATGGACTTTAATTATGACTTCTTAAGGGGTAATACTTAATATGAGTGGGGGTATGGGACTTCACTTATGCATTGTACAAGTAGGCTTCAAGATGGGTTATGGTAAGGTTGTCTTATGTTATGATAACTTATGGATTATGTATGAAAGATATGTAAGAATGTTAAGGTTGACTTTACTTGTTACAAGTTATGAACCTAAATGACTTCCTACTTATGTATGTTCACTATAAATAAGGAAAAGTAAGATATGTATGTTGTTGGTGGCCTAAATGTGATACATAGCATTTGGTAGGGTTATGGGACTTTACCTTGGCATTGCACTAGTGTGACTTTGGGTTGCCTATATGTTGGTTTGACTTATATTTCTTCATAAATGTGCATAATGGCTTTGAAACTTGAATAAGACATAATTTCAACTAAATGTCCCTTTTATGCATGTTTTAAGGATTTTTTGCATGGCTTCCATACTTAGTACATTATTTGTGCTAACCCATATTTTCTACATTCTATAAGTGTAGGTTCCGGTCTTTGAGACGTACTACTTCCTTCAAGTGAAGCTTGGGTTGACTACTCCCTAGGCTTGGTGAGTCCTCAAGTTCTAGGACAAGATGTTATTGTTTCTAGTTTCTATTGTATTTCCTACTTTTGAGACTTTATTGATGTAAAGGGCTTTGACCCTATTCGTACTATGTATTTTACTAGATGGTGATTGTGATAAGTCTAGATTCATATTTTCTTTTATGAAAAGAAGTTCACTTTGATTGTAAAAGTTTTAAATTTTTTTGCATTATTGTATGTCTTTATGTTATGATTATGCTAAGGGCTTGTATGAGTCCCCTTCGGGGTCAAGTATGCCATGTTGCTCCTAAGGGGTAACCCCGGGTCGTGACAAACTTGGTAATCAGAGCACAAAGTTGTAGAATGATTCTAGGATGATGTCTCATGAACCACGTCTAGTAGAGTCTTGTTCATAAGTGTGGAGCGTACCACACTTATGAATGAGAGGCTATAAGATGTTTAGGAACTTTCACTTCCTTGTTTACTCTTTAGCCATGCCTTAGAGTTTTAACTCTATGAAGTCCTTATTCCTAACCCTTTTCTTGTGTATATAGGATATGAATACAAGAAGGGCGAATGCCAGGAGGATGGAAAAGGAGAATGTGAATGAGGGAGTTCCTCCCCAAGCTCCTCAAGATTCTCAAACTCTTAATGATGAGGGGGCTATGACCAATGTGGAGATAGGGTGGCTCTTTAAACATTGACACATGCTTTAACGACTTAAGGCAGTAGGGATGCTAGAGTTCAAGTGAACCCTAATGCAAGTACAACAACTTCAAGGATAAGGGATTTCACAAGAATGAATCCCCTTATGTTCTATCGCTCCAAAGTGGATGAAGATTCACAGAGCTTTACAGAAGAAGTGTTTAAGATGGTTGATGCTATGGGGGTGTCGTCTCAAGAGAATGCGGAACTAGCCGCCTACCAATTGAAGGATGTGGCTCAAGTATGGTATGCACAATATAATGATGAGAGACCCGTGAGAGAGGGCCCATTAGATTGGGGAGTGTTCAAGTCGGCCTTCTGTCACGACCCGAGAGCATCCCCAAGTCGTAACATGCGTATTCGACCTCTCGGAGGTCTCATACAAGCCCTTAGCATTCATCACATTAGATATGTAAAATAGTGCGGAATTAAAAACTCTTTAAATAACATCCCATAAGACTCAAAGGTCACTTTTAAAACATCATTCAAAAGTACACAAGCGGAATACTAAGTCTCTTAGCTATCTTAGACATAAACGTGAAAACATACTAGGGACACGGCCCTT
>JAJOOD010071098.1:0-55349 GCA_029582525.1 Solanum tacnaense | reverse complement strand
CAACTTAGGCTTTAGCCTAAGTTGGCTATTCAAACAAACCAATACTTCATGAAGGTTTTAGTTGATGGGATAAAGAGGTCAAAGTTGCTCAAGTTTCTTCCAAGAAAAGGATAGGCTCAAAAGTGCCAAGCAAGGTTCACACATCTCACAAGGTTGGCCACAAAGAGGTATATTGTCAAATTGTCTCACTCTTCAAAATTTATGCCTAAGATCATTTCAATTGCTTGCTTAACTCAATCAATCGGACCAACGGGGAAAATTGTAAGTGTCATCAAGCACAATGCTCAAAACAACCTCACCATACAAGGCATTGGTACAATTATCAAACAAGACTCCACACTTTTTAGCTAGCGTGCAATGTTCATCACAAGAGACTAAATCAACAATCGGCTAGTCATAACGAGATGTTAAAAGTTCACATATTGCCTATGTAACTTAGTTTGCCTCATCGTAGCCGCACATTCATTTTGTTAAATTAAGAGCACTATTCAATTCATCGGTATTGGCCATAACCGATACTTAAATTTGCACAAGAACATCCACAATCACATACAAAAGAGGTGGCAAAAGAATTTTAAACTTGGCTTAAAACCATTTTCAAATTAGAACAATGGGCCACAATTTATCAACAACCACGATTAAACAACCAAGATATATATATATATATATATATATATAAACCAATGAGCTCCAATATTCACAAAACAAAATCATAATCAAGTGAATATTCACAAAACAACCCACAAGAGGTAGGTATGGAAATACCTCACCCCCCAACAAAATACGCAGTTATCCTCAAATGTAACTAAAAACAAAAATAGTCTGAAAAGTAACAGAGAAGAGGCAAAGAGAATCATCATGCCAGGTTAGGCCTGGGGTGAAGTTTGCATGTCCATAGCTCCTTCTGTCTAGGTATCAGTGCCTAGTGTCTCATCATCCTTGGCTCCACCAGCACCTATCATAGAATTATCCTGAAGTGATGCCTGCCTAGCAGTCTCGAACATGGCACCCTCCAAGTCAATCAAATCATCGTAGACAACATCCTCATGAACACTAAGCTACTCTTCATCAGTCTCAACCTCAGACTCTGCAACAGCATCATCACCTCTAACCTCATCTCCGGTGGTAGGTAGAGGCACATCAAAATAGGCTGGAGCATCACTGCTCGGGACATTTGGAATCTCCACGGTCCCAAACAACATAGATATATCGGTGAACTTCAGTTGGTCCACATCCTTCCTCAACTCAGTAATCTCGGTCTTCAAGGTCGTCACCTCATCTGAAGCACCTCGAGTCTGCTCACAGACTACGACTCTAATAGTAAGGGCATCTAACGCCAACCTTTGATCCCTCATCTCAGCCCTAAGTAGGGCCAAGACAGCAGCTATCACCCTCTATATCATCCCATACATAGCGTCATATACCCGGGAGGCACGCACATCATCACAATGGTCTAAATAGCCCATCTTGTAAAGCATGGCCTGGGTCAGGATGCAGAAACAGCATCAGAGAATCTAGGGGGAAGGGGTGCAGCAGATGTACTAGGAGTCTCAGATGAGAAAGGTCCAGATGTACGTGATGGCCCACTTGCCTGAGTAGGTTGGGTTGTATCTGTGCGTACCATATCACTAGCAACCTTCGGGGGTGTGTCCACCAGGGTTGCCCTTCTCTTATCAGCCTCATCTCATGTGTACTCGGTCTTTATACACCGAATGTCGGTAGAAAAGGTGGGTGTAACCTCGACATCCCTCTTCTCATATCTCGAAATACGAGCCCATTGGCATAATTCAGTGATCAACACCGAGAATGGAAGCAAAGTCTAAGGCTGCATTTCCCTCATGTTCATCTCCTGTTCGATAATCAAACCCAAATTCAGCCTCTTCCTAGCAATAATGGACCCAAGATAGGCAGGCTGCCTTTGGGTGGCGGAGGATAAACTCATTCTGGGATGGCATGATCGCGTTGCTGATAAACCCAAACCAATACCTAGCTACCACATTAAGATCTTGGTTCAATTCGGTGATTAATTTATGGGACCAGCGAGGTACTTTTTTACTGATTTCTTTTATTCCAATCGATTTTTTTCCCGATTTTGTCTCATTAGGATCAATTGCATTGAATACAAATTTTACAAATTTCGTTCTTTTTTCTGAATTCACTCTTCTCTGTTCTTGGTCTGAAAATAAAGAAAGACCCTTCAAATTTAAACTCGATTTTGGTTCGGTACCTAATTCATTGATTAAAGTTAAGAACTCGTCAATTTCTGTTGATAATGGTTTTTGATCAATCGTATACGCTTTTTGTTCAAATTCTTGGTAATCCATATTTGGAAGAAAGATAGTATGAATACTTTCTTCTATATACGCGCTCCAGCCTCAATCCACCTTGGGGTAATGTCAGAGAGAAGGGGGGCCAGCCAACCTTTTAGGTCATCCAAAGTCTGTGTCTGAAACATATTCTGGTAGTCATGCATGAAGTTGGAAGCACGCCCAAACACAACATTTATTTCAATGCTGCTGCATTTAACCTTCTTTCCTCGGACCAACACAAATAACACCGGCTTGATGACACTAGCCTTCTTGTTCCCCTAAGGCACCAAGTCACCATAGGCTGAGTAGAACTCCCGGACCCAGGTAGGAATTTATGGGCCATGGGGTTTGGTGAAAACCTCGAATCTATGGAATTTGAAAGTGTCCCATATCACTGGATACTTGTCCACTACACCATCTGTGGACAATCTTTTCTCCTCAAAAATAGTCCCCAAACCCTCAGCCTTTAGTCGGTTGAGTGACCGGGGAGAAGGACCCTATACTGGTAGTGTTGGGATCACCGTCTGCTCTGGAGGCACTGGAGCTCAAGCTGGAGGGGTAGAAGGAGTTTGGGGGATCGGGATCCTAGACAGATCGTTCATCGACTTAAAGTGTAGCTCCGCTCTCCAGGCCTGTGATAATTGGTCATCCTCAGGCTCAGAGATAGAGACCTGAGAATCTTGATGAGGTGAGGTGTGTCTCATAGACCACCTCACTGTCTGAACTACCCTCCTCCGGAGGCACCACTACGGGTGCCTTGCCCTTGCCTTTGCCTCCCTTTGGAGGTAGTGTCATTGCCTTTGGTCGGGAAACAATTGCATCCTCATTGATAACCACTCGACGTGCCCTCTTTTGGGGCGGCATGTCACTACCGGACACTTTGGGTCTACCCATTCCTGCAAAACAACATAGCAACACTTAGAAAAATTCTAGATAAACATCAGAAAAAAATTGCAGGACAAATCGCCGAACCGATCAGCGAGTCGCCGAACCACTTTAGCGAGCCAAGTCGGGCTCACCGAAAGTTCCAAAACAAAATTTCAAAAATTCAAAGATGGTCGGCGATGTCCAAGGCCATTCGGTAGATCGTTGACACCAATCAGTGAACTAAAGGTAGTTCGTCGAAAGTTACAGTGCATTTTAGGGGATTAGGGGCGCAGAAGAGAGATCAATAAGTATTTTCGGTGAGTTGCCGATTGAAGTTGGTGAGCACAAGCATATCACCAAAAGTTACAAAACAAAAACTCAATATTTAGAGAAATTAAGGGCGATCTAAGGGGACTTAGAAAAATCAACGAACCCTTCGGCGAGCTCGACTCAGCTCGCCAAATGGCCCAACGTGCCAGTTTTCACCCCGTACTTCAAAATCAAGACCACAGCCCACAAAAAGATAATTAAACACCTACACTATGAAATTAAAGCAAGACCCATACTACCAATGCCTTTGGGGTACTCACATTTCCCCCAATTTGACCAAAATTGGCCAATTGACTTCTTTTGACCTTAAGAATGCTGAAACGTTCCATCATTGGGCAAAATACGACATTTAGCATAATTTGGGGTTACTCAGACTTCACCTCGCCAGACCCAACACATTTTCAACTCAACCCAACAATTTTTTACTCGATTTTGACAAGCAAAGCCACAGGAATCAACCATTTACAATCGATTAGGCATGAGTTCATTTAAAAATAGGCAAAAAAACACACACACGATGATTACCCAATAATATTCAACAACTAATTACCGATTGCATTCAAGTTCAACCATATATAGAGTTCGGGGTTGAGAAAACCAACCTTTTATGCCAAAATGAGATTTGTAAAGCTAGGTGGCAAAGTAAAATCCAAATTCCATCCCCGAGCAAAGATTCCAAATGGTAAGAGAGTAAAAACATGAAAATACTTAAGAACTAATATCAGGTGAGAGGATACGAGAGTTGAAAAGGTAGGAAAGTGAAAGGATTTTGAAATTTTAAACCGTTTGGCCTTTAAAACCTTTTGGTTCACACGCCAAAGAGTGATATAAGTCGCACCCGCTGAACCACTCGGTGATGCACCGAGTGGTATTTTAGCTAACCGAGTTTTAAAGAAATCCCAGCAGTTTGGGGGTTTAAATGGCGGACAAAGTCGGGCTCGCCGACCTGTTCGGCGAATCGCCAATTGAGCTTTTGGCTCACCGAGTTTTACAAAAATCTCCATCAAGATGCATGGTTCTAACGGCGATCCAAGTCAGGCTCACTGGCCTCTTTGGCTAGACGCCGACTGGACTTTTGGTTCGCCTAGTTGCTCATTTTCCAACACTTTTCACTTTTCAACTTGCAAAATCAACACCCATTATTCAAAATCAACATTAAAACATCAAATCCTTTGGTTTCCTCCCAAGAGTTGCCTTATTTAACGTCGTGGAATGACGGAAATACCAATTCAAACTTCATTTTTGGGGTTAGCCGTTGTGTCATTAGGCAACCCCTCTTTTGCCATGGATTTAGCTGAGTCGAGATTTGACCCATTTGTGTCTCCAGCTGCTTAATAGAGACTGAATGAGAAGTCACCGTCTGATTGAAAGTTGAGACGTCCTCCTTCATCTCTTTCAACACTTTGTCTGACCCTTCAACCTTATTGAGAATTTGTGCAAGCATGTCTTCCGTACGAAAGTTCTTCGGGTCTGCTCTTTGCTCTTTAGGCTTTTGGTGTTCATGAGGTGGGACGTATCTATCCTTGTCACCATACCTTTCCTTCCAAGTAGCATTACGATCACACCATTCCCTATCACGATCTCTCCATCCATCATCTCTATTCTAGCCCGAATTTCCACCCGACCTTGGGTAATTTGAACGAAATCCTCCTCCTTGATTTGCAAGGAATTTCACTTCCTCATTGTACAACGTTTCAAATTGTGCTTCTTCGGGGTTTACTCCACCAACACCCACAGCATTGACACTCTTCAACCCACTACCTATCATATTTTTCGACAATAAATAAAGTTGGGTCATCATTTTGGCCATATTTTGGTCTCTCTCTTGATCCTTCTTGATTTACTCTTTTGTCATCCTAAAAGTGAGAGGAGACACTTGGTCCTCATGAGTGTACCACGCTTTATTTATCTTGGTCATGCCATCAAGGAGTTGAGACGCTACTTCATAGGGTTGTTGCATTATACCTCCGGGAACAAGTTGATCAACAACTCCTTTGTTCACCGAGTCAAGACTCCTATAGAAGTGTTGAAGCACTATGTGGTTTGGCAGTCTATGAGTCGGACATTGAAGTACCAACTTTTGAAATATCAGCCACGTCTCATGGATAGGTTCACCCTCCAAGCATTTGAAACCTTGGATATTATGTCTGAGTGTCATCATCTTTGACGGTGAAAGAATCTCACATAGAACGTTATGGTCAGCTCATCCCACTTGATGATGGAATCCCTCGGTAACTCAGCTAAAAATTTGGTAGCTTCACCTATCAAAGAGAATGGGAATAACCTGAGACGGACTGATTCTTATGATATGTTCTTGAATGAGAACGGACCACAAACATCCATGAAGTTCTGAATATTCTCATGGGAGTCTTCGTGGGCCAACCCTCCATATAATCCTTTCATTTGGAGGAGTTGTAGCATTGTGCTCGTAACATGGAAGACAACATTACCCTCAACATGAGGTAAACGAATTGCACCAACACCACCCAATCGAATTGGGTTATTCACATCATTAAGATTCCCTACATCGTCTTGGTGGCCCAATTGGCTACTATTACTCCCGTTCACGCTCATCTCTTCCTCTGTTCAAAACAAGCAACACAAACACAAACCAAAGTAAGTTGATTCAACTACAACCAAAAAGATCACAATTCAACTTCAATGATAGAATTCTAAACAAAAACACTCCCCGGCAGTGACGTCATTTTGATTTAACCTCTTAAATACACCTCATCAGATTCAAGGTATAGACGGTAGTTATCTAGTATGAAACCAAACAAAGAGTTGGGGTCGAACCCACAGGGAGTGGCACGTGATTAAATTCAGTTATGAAGTTTTAAAGTGGTCTAAGCAGTTAGAGGAATAGAAATTATTGTATACAAACAAGTCAAAGAGGGGTGACAACGAATGTGAGATGGGGGGGGGGGGTATTGATATGCAATTAACAGCTGAAACAAGAATGAAAACAAAGGAAACAACAATATTAAGAGGAATTCTCAGGATTTGATCATTTATAAGCTAATTATGCTATATGGGAAATTGAAATTTAACAATAATTTGCTAAAACATTGTGGGTAGGCCAGGCTATGAGTGCAATAGCTTTCTCTCGAACAAGTATTACGATTCAGGAGATTTCTCTCAAAAATCGATAAGCTTAACAAGATAAACAGCCCACAACCTTAATGTATCCACTCTCTCGAGCTAGATAGGTAGAATTGAGTTTAGGATTCACTCTCTCGAGCTGAACCCATATCAACCCAATACCTACAATCATTAATCAAAATCTTTGGTTCCAAAACCCCTCTCTCAAACAAGCCAAGAACTCTAAACTAGAATTGCATTTGCAACTATAATCCATATATTAAAACACATCTAAAGATTAAACCCACATTAAAACACCAATTTCATCATTAAACAACAATACCCATAAGATAATTAGACAAATAAACACATTATCACACCCCAAGAATTGGGGTTTTTTAGCTACACATCATAAAAATAGAGAAACGATTACCAAATACATTAGCCATGGTCTGGGTAAAGGTTCTCAAGTCTTTACAATGATCCAAATTGAATAAATTCAAAAATCCACTTGCAAATCTTCAAGTTTGAGCCTCGAGAGCTCCAAAATCTACAATGGGATCTCAAAAACTAAGAGTAAACTTGAAATCTAGAGCTCAGGAAATCAAAAATGGAAGAAGTCCCTCAAATTTCATTTCAAATTCCAATTTATAGTTGCCCATTTTTTGGCCTGAAAAACCTTTGGGCTTAACAAGTCGGGCCTTGCCAAAAGGTCGGCGATCCGCCCTTTGCTCCAATCCATCACCGATTTGCGTTGGCCATTTGTCCTCAGGATTCTGTGACTTTAGGCGATCAAGGTTGCCATTGCGGAGTCATTCGGCGATTCGCAGACTACCCATTTTTGTCACCAAGTTGGTTCTTCCCAAGGGCTAGCACGCTAGAACTTTGGACGGGCTAAAGAGCCACTCCACGGTTTTTCGAGTGGTCTTGGCGATAACCAGGATCGCTTTTCTTCACTTCTTCAGCTTATTTTGCTCTTTTTGCCTGGTAGTGTCTTTGCCGTACTCCTTAGCCTACATACCTGCAAATCAATGCTTTAGCATTAGTTTATAGCATAAATTAGGCATTTGAGGACGCTAAAACTATCAAAACAAAGCCCAAAATGAGTCCAAATCTCGGACTCATCAAATAGTAACAACAACAACACCAGCAACAGCAGCAATAACAACAACAACAAGAGCAATTAATAATAATAATAATAATTACAAAGCTTGATGTTTTTTCAAAAAGGCCACATGCAATGTTATACGGGTTGTTCATGGTTATGGTTAAAAACCAAAGCTAACAACAATTCGAACCAAACCGATTTAAAAATCCAATGTTTTGTTTTCTTTAGTTAGGCTTGGTTTTAAATTTTGAATACCGATACTATCATAATTGGTTTTGGTTTTACTAAAATACAACCACAATAATAACCAAACCGAATCAATAAATTAGATTTATAAATTTTATAAATATTTATATATTATTCATAAATAAAATATAAATATTTTTAAAATTTTGATTCACTTAAGTATTTAACTTTACTATTTTCTCAAGTCCAACACTTAAATTTTTGCCTAACTATCACAAACCTAAGTCCAAGTCTATCAAAATCCATTACTATAGTCTTTACCTATACTACCTTACATAAGATAGTCACACTTTCTCTTAATTGAATCACTTTGTTCCTGAAATAATTACTCTAGTATTGCTTGATTGTTTAATTGAACCAACAGTAGCTTTCTTGCAGATTGTTCATGCACTAGTTTGTGTCTATCAAAATATGTATGTCCTCAAAAAAATTATTACTTTCAAACTCAAAAGACCAGAAAAAATTGAACCGAACCGATAGTTACTTTTTTCGTATGATTTAGTTTGGTTTTAGAAATTAAAATAATCGACTAGATTGGTTTGATTTTAGTTTTAACCAATAACCGACCCAAACCGAAAACTCCTAACTGTTATACACAACTGCACATTTCAAGTTATTAGTGCGATAACCCCCCCCCCCTCCCCCCTCCCCCAACCACAATTTTTTATGATATTCTTAAAATATGATAATCATATAATTATTTTTAAATAGAATATTGAATATTAATAATAGAAATAATAATAATAATAATAATAATAATAATAATGATAATAATAATAATTACTATTCTTATTATAGATATTATTATTATTATCATCTGCCTTTTAAAGTATTTTATAGAATTATTTAATTTTTGAATAAAGGGCATTTTAGAGCAGTTGCATACCAATATACATAATAGGAGAGGTGTATAATATGAGAGATGATAGTGCCTACGTGTCAGCGCCACAAAAAATAGTATTTAAAAAAAAATTACAAAATTGTATTTGCAAAAAAAGAACATGTGTGACAGTTAATTATTTTAAAATAAGAATTTAAATTTAAATAGGAATTTTAGAAAACAAATTTATCAGTTTTAAAATTTTAAAATTATTAATAATTATTTTCAAATCAACTTGAAAATTAGAATAAGTAGTTACAACTTCTTATCCCCTGGTCTTCTATAAAATCTAAATGGAGTTTCAAATAAAAATAATCATAAAATAAAAGTTCATTTACCTCAACTATGCTACTAAAATATAGGAATTACAAATTTATATTATCAAGTTTTTTTAGTATTTCTGCTTATTAATGATTTAATCCATATTTTGTTTGAATATAGCAAAATCGTACACATGCATCAATTAGAAAGTACATATAAACTATTCCAGAGACAAGATTTATGAAGTTGACATTTTTTAAATAATGCTCTAAAACATAATTAAAAAATCAAAAATTATCAATCTAGCTATTTTAACTGCTCCTATTTTCTCTCCACTTTTTCTATTTTATAAAAAAAATTATTCAAAAATATTTACATAAACAAACGTAATTACTTCAAAATCTAAATGTAGTATATGTAGATAAAGCCAAATAATTAGGGATCAATTATTTGAAAAGTGTGTTATTTTTATTTTCTATTTCTATCTATGCATAATTTTTTTTGACGATATAACTTTTCTCTTTCTTTGGATATGACTTTTTAGTTGTTGAGACAAAGTCACTATAATCAACTTCATATATTGAATTAACACTATCAGTGAGATTTATGTATGCATTATATAGATATAACAACTTTTTAAGCATCCAAATATCTTATCAATCACTATTGCAAACCATTAGTTTTTTTTTTCTTTTTTTCTCTTTTTTTGTTTATAATTTTTAATGATTCTAAGTTTTTTTTTTTTGCAAGATGATTGGTGTGTGAATTTGGTGGATTTGAATTTTTATTTTTATTTTTTATTTTGATATATTATTAAAGTTATTACTACACATATTTAATGTGTAGAATTTATTTGATGATATTATTTAATAATATCTTAAATTTTAATATTATCAATAAATTAATATTTACGATTACATTTATCAATTAACCGCGCGATGCACGCGCACGTATACTAGTATACTTAAAGAGAAAGAAATGCTACTCTTTTTTTTATGGAAAACAAAAAATCAAGAGGACACACTTTGGGGGATAATTGGGCAATTTCTAGGAATGAAACCCTAAAATTAGGGTTGTTTTGCTTTTCTTCCACTTTTCTTTAAGTTTTATATACCAACTCACCTCTATTTCCACATTGTTGTTGATTTGTTGTATCTGCATACATAGGATCTAGGAGGAGTTTTTACATGGCCACTAGCGTTGAGGATGATGATGTCCAGCCTTTCCCTGAAGATTTAGCAAAGGGGATTTTACAGGGCTTACCTATGAAGTGGTTGTTGCGGTGCAAAAGGTGGTACACTCTTATCAGTAGCCACACCTTTATAAGTTAACACTTGAATTATCGTGAAAAAAACAAACGCCCCAAAGTCCTTATTTGTGACCATGATACATTCGATGATTCAATTGACAACATCACCAATTTTCAGATTCTGAAGGAACCCCTTGAATTGAAAAACCTGATCAGCATCTCTCGGGATTCGGCATTAATCTATTTCTTGATGGTCCTAAGGATAGTTTGTTTTTTGTTTCTCAAAGATGACCATTAATTGGGACTCTGGAATCCTGCAACCAAGAAGGTAACCACCCTCCCTGCACCCCACTTCCAGCTTTAACAAATTTTTCATGGGAATGGGTGGCTATTTTGGGTTTGGGTTTGGGTTTGGGTTCGACCCCTTAATTTACAAGTAAGTACAAGGTTATATGGGTTGGACAGTTGTGGGATGATAACTGTGATAGTATGTTCCATCGATCATATGCAGTCATCTATACCTCTTCTACTGACTCTTGGAGAATCCTTAAACATAAACATCACAAAATTAGAGGGCCAGATGTTCCACTTACTAATTGTCACAGTATGATATTCCGTGATGGATTTATTAACCTTTTGGCCCGATATTTCAACAAGAACTCTAACTTTGCTTTGTGGGTCCAACCTGGTGTTTGCAACAAACTTGTTACCTTTCAATGTGTTTCACTTATTCAACCTATTTTTATTGGCTTCTGGGATTCTACCACTATCATAGTACTGACCGAAATTTCTGGGATGATCTCCTACGATATTTACACCCAGGAGACAAGAGTCATCTTGGATTTCAACATCAGGGTGAGGGCGGGCGATATTTATGGTTGTATGGTTTATTATTATAAGGAGAGCTTAGCAACAATAAACCAAGAGCTAGACAGACGTGACATACTTGCCTCCTCCTTAAACAATTGAAATATTTAAATTTTTGCAGCCAAGATATGACTTATTTAAAGTCAAGTTATTAAAACACTTTGTTGTACACAGCTGTTGCATCTACTGTTTGAATGTTGTCGACTTGCTTTATCAAAACTGGTTATTTAAATGAATCTGATTTCTTCATGGCTCCAGATTTTTGTTCCAAATGGGATTGCATTAATATGCCAATACAAAGCTTGAAGAGTTAATTATACTCTTTATTCAACTTCCGAGTTTGTATTATTGCTTGATGGACAATTTTATAGCATTATAATTCATTTCTTAGTTGTTACTACCCGAGGAAGCTAGATTGCGCTATAACATTCACACAATAAACATAAGCATCTCTACTCGTATTCCTGCTTTGGTAACAGGGCAGTTCATACCTCTTCACTAAAGGTATCATTTGAAATACATAAATTTGTGTTCTATAATTCTTCATTTCATGATGAACTTTTGTCCTTCCCCATATCATGCATGAACGCGGGATGCTTCATGCACTAGTCTACCCCTTCGATATGAATTTACGGTTGTACGAGCAATGACTATGATTGTTGTAGCATTTGGGTAACACCCTCTCAAGGAGGACTCCACTTAGCAAAACTAATTTAATACTTAATTAGAAAGTAAAACATTTTACTTTTGTAAAACCAGTGTTGGAAAATAGACCAACTTAATTTTAAAAAAAATATTTGACAATCCCCTCATTAAATTTGAAAAAGAGTTGAAATGTACTAAAAAATATTTAAGAAACTAAATTTACTCATTATCAACACTATTTATTAGTGTAAATAGGCCCATGAGACCAAGGGTTCTCTGAGATATATAACAGAAAAATATTATTGAATAGTATTTCTATATTATAATATTGAGATATTATTTATAGACACAATTACAATTCTTTTCTAAATAGGAATATATATACTACTATGAAGGCGTAGAAAATGAAATAGGACTTTTTGTTCCCTAAAATGCAACCAAGGGATGTTGTATCCTGTGATGTCACGGAAAAACTGATAAGGCTTTTTTGTTATCTAAAATGCAATCAGGGGATGTTGAACCCTGTGAAGACATAGAAAAGTAGATATGGCTCTTTCTTCCACAAAATGGATGTAGTATCATGTGAAGATACAAAAAATTAGATAGGATTTCTTGTTCCCTAAAATGCAACCAGAGAATATCGTAGTTTATGAAGGCATGCAAAATTAAATAGAGATTTTTTATTTTCTAAAATTATAACAATGGGATGTTGTACCCTATAAATATGAGTTGATTATAAATGAAACTATTTTTTTAATAGATAGGAATCTTCTCTCCTTTAAAGGACAACTGAGAGTGATATGATTATCAGAGAGGAGAAGAGATTTGAAAAACTTCACTTTGTGACACTCGTCTTTTCACAAATTGCTTTACTTGTAATATCCTTCTCCATGTATGAACAAAGAAAGATTTGTGAGTTTTTAAAATGGTGGTTAGTTTGTGGTCTTAATACCCTATGAAAATTATTTTTACGTCCGCCCCAAATGTTTATACAATTCACTTCATCGATGATTGAGTAACATGCTTAGAGCCTTGAACCTTACTCATTTGAAATTTAATTTAACTATCTTGATCCAATACCATATTGTGTGTATTGCGTAACCAACTTATTCTTAAATCACATCCTTGATATGGTGATCCATTTTTTCGGTGCCTTAAGATAATGCCTTGCTCTTTGGGCATTACTATTATCAAGATTTATCATAAGTGAATTTATGTTGATGTCGTGTATGCCAAACAATTTTTACTCTATTCCACTAGGAAATCATAGCTAATTTTGTGATCTTTTCTTTGCTTTTATATTTGATGTAATATTTAATCAAAAGGGAGTCAGAATATACTAGAGAAAAAAAGATAAAAACTAACAAAAATATAAATGAATGTGTCTTCCGAGAAAGGGGGGGGGGGGTATATGGAGGTACGTATTGACTTCAATAAACCATAAACCATGCATTTTTAATTGGACGTTTGATCTGTCAAAGTTGTCTAAATCTCAAAATCGGTCACACCTTTCAATCTGAAATAAAATTCTCCGTCCTGGTCATTTTAGTGCAGAGATAGGAAACCCCCATTTGATCAATGGTGCTTTTTGGCAGATTTTCACAACCGATCACTACTACCTTTATATTATGTTGCCCATGAGGTTTTTAACCTAATAAGACTTTCTGAGTTTGGTTACCTCAATTTACCATCGCCATATGGTGCCCAATAAGGTTTTCACCTATGAGACTCTCTCACTTCATTTCTCTCAATTTACCATCGCTTTATGGTGATTTTGAGGGTTTTCACCTACAAGAGTCTCTCATTTTATTTTTCTCAACTTACCCTCGCCCTATGGTTTCCAGGAGGGTTTTAACCTATAACACTCTTTTATTTTGTTGACAAACAATATATTAGCGGCACACCGAACTAAATATTTTCATATATAGATTGATCAAAAACGTCTTAACGAGACAAATAAAAAATAACTGGAAATGAATTACAACTTTAAAACCTTTTCTTCTTCTTTTTTTATATAAATAAAAGTAACAATATGCCTAGTTTCATTGAATACTATGATGTATGATTTTTTAAACTGGTTGGACAAATTCCACAATAGGTTTGCCTACATATCCACTCAAAAATCAGGTCTAGCATAGTTCAATGTGATACATAGTTTTTTTTTAACATTGATTCTAGATAGGGGAAAAACAAATTAATGTAATAAAAACTCAAAAGGGCTAGAGTTTTGGGTGGAGAGAATACTAGCATTTCGTTATTCCAATCTGAAAATGTTATGTACAAAAGTGCCAAAGCGAAAAGTTTTAGATGTGGTATCTTTTTGATAGAGCCTACATTAATGATTATGTCTTCCACTTTTCCTTCTATATCTATCGGTTGTAGAGCTCATTTCGATAACACTTGTCTACAACAAAAGGGTCTTTCCAATTTGGGAAAAATATTCCCTTAGCCTCCTCTTGATATGGAAGGATGTGTTTCACAACAAGTTGGACAACCTAAAAATTCCATGGGTACACCTTCTTGTTGTAAGATCGAGTCATTCTTTGCTAGTATATATGTCTAAATCAAACTAAGATTAATCATTTCTTGTCTATCAATGGTAATTATTCTAGCCTAGATTTGACCCATTCAGTGCCATCAATCTTTGTTTCAACAATGATTCAAAGAGAGGGGATTTCAACTTCACCTGGTATAACAACCTTGATCCCATAAACCAATAAATAAGGAGTTGCACCAACTGACGTATGTATATTAGTGTTGTATTCTAAAAGAGAAAAGGTGGTTTCTAATTCCATTGCCTTGATCCTTGGACCATCCTCCTAAGAATCTTCTTGATCTTCTTGTTTGCCGCTTCTACGACTCCATTTTCTTTGGGATGATAAGGGGTGGAACTTCAATGTACAATTTTAAATTTCTCACAAACCTTCTTCATTAAATGGTTTTCATTTTCTATAATAGTGGTCTTTGGAAAACGACAACAATATATGATGTTGGACCGAATAAAGTCTACCACTGCTTTCTTGGTAACTGATTTGAAAGAAGTTGTTTCTACCCATTTGGTTAAATAATCAACAACAACTAGAGTAAATCGGTGCCCATTGGAAGCTTTTGGCTCAATGGGACTAATAACGCCAATGACCCAAGCAACGAAAGGTCAAGGAGCAGACATAGGGTTCAACTTTGACGAGGGCAAGTGAATCAAATCACTATGAATTTGACACCGGTGATACTTGCGAAAAAAGTAAAAAGAATCTCGTTCTAAGGTCAGTCAATAGTATCCTACCTGCAAAATCCTCTAACCTAGAAAATAGCAATTCATGTGTGGGCTACATACTACTGAGTGCACTTCATTCATGATCATTTCAGCTTCTTGCACATTCACACATCTCAACAAGTTCAAATCTGGGGTCCTTTTATATAAGATATTCCCGCTCAAAAAGAAACTATTGGAAAGTCTCCTGATAGTTTTTTAATCTCCATTGGCGTGTACAAAATATTCTTTTTGTTTACAAGAAAGGCTTGCTATCATGATACCATGGTTTATCACATGGATCTACTTCAATTGTATTGCAACAAGCATGTCGATACCTAATCTGAATCTCCAATGGGTCAATGTAAGTATTACCTTTGAATGGAAGCATTGAGGATAATGTGGCCAAAGCATCAACTACCTCATTGTGAAATTTGGGAATATATTTGAAATCTATAAGCTTGAACATTTTGCCGAGGTCCTCTTAGACACTATTTATTATATGTAATGAGCTTAATGTCTCGGGTTTCTCATTCACCTTGAGCTTGTTGAATTAGCAAGTCAGAATCTCCCGAAATGTTAACACCTCGGAGTTCGCAAAGAGCTAAAGAGAGATTCGTACAAGTCACCCATCAGTTTTAAGTTTTGGGTCAACTTTAAATGATATCTCTTAGAACATCATGATTTAGGTGGCCCATGAACTATCAAATTAAAGGTCTTCGAGTAGTCTTTTCAAGAACGTCAAGTTTGCTTAATTTTGAGCCCGGAGTAAAACATTACGCCCGTTTGAGTGAAGCCTCTTTATTTAAGGCATCTCATTCATTTTTAGAAGAGTAGTTTGGTCTTTTCCATTTCCTCCTAAGCATAGCCACGTTTTTCTTTATCCAATTAAGGGTCTAATCAGTGTTAGACCACTTTTTCACGTTCCTTAACACTTAGAGAAAATTAGAGCAAGGCTCCAAGAGGAGAAAAGCTAGGTTTCAAGCGTTCTTCAAGATTTGTTGATTTTCGTCAAGAACATTGTTCTTTCCAGGTATGTAAGGTTTCTCATAGTGTTGTACTTGTTCGTCCTCACACCCTACATCTCAATTTAGTCAAGAAATCGTTATATCTAAAGGATTTGTAGTTCTTGATTTTTAGTTCCATTCTTTAACAATGGAAGTTCTTATTCTTTTATGTTGTGAATCGTTGGTAAAAGTTATGTTTCCAAAGAGACTGTATGAAAGTTCTCATGTTATCATGTTGGGTTTGAGAATCAAGAAGGTTTTAGGAAAAGTTTCCCAAATTTAAGATGATATGGGGTCCTAATTTAATCTTAAAAATTTGCCTAGTTGCTGGGGAGGGGACTGGGCGGCGTGCCATGATAGCACCAAGGTTGAACTTTAGTAGTTCAGGCCCTGGGGCGACGCGCCAGTAGTGTGCCGAGGCCGAACTTCAATAGTTCAAGCATTGGGGCGATGCGCCAAGGCCCGACTTCTAAAGTTCAGGGTTTGGCGCCCTGCGCTAGCAATATGCCAAGGAGTGCTGGGTCAATTATTCCTTGTTTCATCTGGTGCGTGTTCCTTTAAATTGTGGCCATATTTTCCCCTCTTTATTAACTCCTATAAGCTCCATTTACCTCTGAAAATCCCTGCTTATCCTAATCACAAATCTTCGGGTTCATATAAAGCTAAAGTAAGTTTAAGAGGAAAGTTTAAAAGCTCAATTTTCATGAAAACATAAGATCTTTCGGTTGTTATAAACATATATCGATCTTGGGCTTGAAAGATAAGTCCATAGGTACATGTTTTAGAAATGCAAGTATGTCTGACATTTTGAAAAGTACTTCAGTAGTGTATTAGCCCCTTTCTTTGTAAAGGGTGAATTGAGCATAAATTTATATTGAAAATTTTGGGAGTAGTATCGAGCACCTGTGGGTTAGAGTCTTTTATAACTCAAAAGTTGCATAAAACTATGTAGCAAGCGTATGATGGATATCATTGATTCTTCATGCGACTCCTCACTGCCTCTAAGAAGGCCTATTAGATGGATACATAGTCACATTATCATTCTATACCCCGACAAGGTATAGGATGGCCCTTGCAATGTGGGAGAAATGTTGTGTCATTGCTAGGCTCATGGTAATGGTTGTCGGTTAGAGAAAATACCCATAAGTAAAGTATATTATTTTCATATTGCTTTTATTGCATATCTTATTGTAAAGCTTAAATGCTTTTCACTTCATGTTTATGTATTGATTCACTTGAGTTGCTTTTAGTCCCTCAGTTCAGTTATTATTTAATTTAACCTTATTACATACTCGTGCATTGAATGTACTAATGTTATTCGACCTACATCTTTTATGATGCAGATAAGGTGTTCAGGATCATCAACAGTGTTTCGTTGAGATCACCTTACACTCGTAAACAGTATTTGGTGAGGCCTCCTTGCTTCCAGGAGACTCCATTTTCATTTCATTTTAGTAGCATTTGAGGTGTCGTAGGTCTTGTTCTGAAATCGATCTTCAACTGTTAGAGGCTACATAGACAGACAAAATTAGATGTTTCCATTGTTTCTCGGGATGTTTGTTTAACTTATGACTTATGTTAAGTATTTCAAGACAGTGATTTAAGATTTTTCTTTAAATGTCTAAATGCTCATCTATTTAAGCTTCCACGTACTATGTAGAGTCATGTGAGTCATAGTAAGTCAAGTCAAGGGTTCGCTTGGGGATCAAAAATGGTTCTTGAGTGTCAGTCACGTCTACGGTGTAGGCTCTGGTCGTGACCAAAACTACTAACTCGTGTACTTATAACTTAACTGCCATGTTTAAGCCCATGATGTAAGCTTCATATTCTATTGTATTATTGATACATAATAAATAAAGTCATGTTGTGGAAGGATAGTGATGCCCAGTTGGTGAAATAAGAATTTCTCTAATCCGTACAGCCTTTATAAAGACAACTCCATCAAACTATAATTTCCACGTGTAACTTCCGTCACGAATTTCTCTGTCAGTGGAATTAATTTCTTCATCAGGAAAGTAGGTTCTCAAAGTATCACACTCGTCATCAATTGGATTTTCCGCCAAATGATTAGCCAATGCTTGTGCTTTCATGGCGGTACGGGTGATGCACATAATGTCAAACTTTGTAAATAGAATCTACCATTTTACCAACCTTCCCCTTGGCATGGGATTCTGAAAGATGTACTTTAAAGGATCCATTCAGGATATTATATAAGTCGTATAGGACGAAAGATAGTATTTATGAAATCATGTTGTCCCAACACGCATCCAAATGAATTATTCATCATTGTCAGATACAAAAATAATGGCCTACTGATTTTGACTAGTACTTGAATGTTTGTCAAATATTCTTTCATACTATCAAATGCTTCTTGGCACTTATTTTTCCACTTGACAGTATTGTCTTTTTTAAGCAACTTGAATATGGGCTCACATGTAGTGGTGAGTATAGCGGTGAACCTATTAATGTACGTAGTTTAATCTCCCAAGAAGACTCATGACTTTAGTTTTTATTTTAGGGCAATAACTCTTGAATAACCTTTATATTGGAAGGGTCTAATTCAATACCTCTTTAGTTAGCTATAAAATTCAAAAGTTTTCTAGATGAAACCCCAAATGCACACTTGCCTGGATTAAGCTTAAGATTATACTTTCACAATCTTTCAAAAAACTTTCTTAAGTCACACACATGGTCAAGTGTAACAACCTATTCCATCGTTATTCAAATGAGCATCTCGTATGGATCCTCGAAAATTTTTGAAATACGTTGCCAAATTAATTTTGGGTGACAAGATAAAAATTCAAAATTTGAATTTGATCTTGACTGATGTCAGCCCACCATAGAGTGAATTTTGCTATTGTGGATTCGTTTCTTTAGTGGGTGCATGGATGTTATAGCAGGTCTGGCTCTTTTAATTGTTCTCACTTTCCGTTAGTAAAATAGATGAGGGTTACTCCAAAACCTACGTAGGATACTCAGAGCTTGGGGAAAATGGCGAGGAAGGATTTTAGCGTATGGAAGTGAAGTGTTTATATTTTTTGAATCGCTTA
This sequence comes from Solanum tacnaense, assembly GCA_029582525.1. Taxonomy (NCBI): domain Eukaryota; kingdom Viridiplantae; phylum Streptophyta; class Magnoliopsida; order Solanales; family Solanaceae; genus Solanum; species Solanum tacnaense. Next base: position 36,199 of record JAJOOD010071098.1, on the reverse strand, counting down.
GCTTTAATATTTTTGACCATTTTTATACTTCAAGTTGAAAATAGTGTGTAATAAATTGGCGAAATTTTTATATTCTTCAAACCAAAGGAGTGGAAAATCATGAGATTTAAGTGTCTAAAAATCAGAAGCAAACAAATTTCACACAGAGTAGAAAACCACATAGGCTTTAGTCTTCAAACAGAATACAAATTAATAATAACAAAACTAATTTCTTTAAGATTGTTATCAAGCTATATTACTAAGATACTTAGAACAATAACTTTGCATAACTTCGTAAGAAACAACAAATTTTAAAGCATATTATCAAAACTAGAATGTTAAATTTAGTGAACAAAATAGAATCTGCAACAAAACAGATATTGAAAAGATTAAAATCAAGCCCACTGAATGCACAGTGTGTCCTTAAGGAAATTATCCCCCTCAAGTAGCCAAGGTTAATGGAATATATCCTCCCTGGATAGGACTCATTGTAACAGCTGGTGTTAGAACAAGCTAGATTTAGAAAGTGCCAAATTTGGAAAGAGCCAAAAATCTGAAATTTTGCAAATTATGCTAAGTTATGAGTTTTGGGTCAACTTCAAACGACCATAACTTTCAGTACAAGATGAGTTAGGTGGCCCATAAGATATCAAATGAAAGGTCTTGGAATCCTCTTTCCAACGCCACCTAGTTTGCTAAATTTCGATCTTGTATGAGGGAGATATGGCCATTTGAAATTTTTCTGTCCAATTAAGGAAAGTTACTCGAATTAGTGAGGGGTATATTGGTCTTTATCTTGCCCAATTAGATTAATTCGAAATTAGTATTATTTTTGGGGTAAAATCTTATTAGGGTCAGTTTTCATAATCAAAATAGGCTTGGGTTTTGAGAGGAGTTCAAGAAAAGGAGAAAAGTTCAAGGCGTTCGTCAAGATTCGGAAGATTTTCGAAGGGTTTTCGCCAAGGATTCGATCCTAAGAGGTATGTGAGTTCTCATAGTGTTGAGTTCATCCACCCACACACCAATCGTGTTATTTTCAGCAAAAATTCATTCTCAAAGTTGAAGGAATTGAGTTCTTGATAAGTGTTCTTGAAATATTGTTTATGTTCTTCAATTAGGATGGATTTAATGAGTTCTTGAGATAATTGAATCAAGTTTTAAAAGTTGTTTTGATTAAATTCTTGTGTATTTGTATTGGGTAATTGAATCTAAGGGAAATTTTAGGAAATCAATCTATTAGAAGTGTTTTAGGATCAGAAAACGAGATGAAAAATTTGTCAGAATTGTTTGGGGATGGTGCGGCGCTCCCTAGAAGCGCCAGAAATGACTATCTGAACATTATGGGTTGGCGCGCCGCGCCAGCAGTGCGCCAGGGACACCTGCCCCCACCCTTTTTCCGTCATTTGCTCCGTTTAAGTTCTTCTAATGTATACCTTTACTCTCTACTGATTTTAATCTTTGTAAACTACATCTAAACATCGAAAGATTGATCATATCATGAATCCTAACCTTGAATCCACAATTCAAATTCAAGGTACAGCTAAGAGTCAAGTCTTGAGAGTTCTTCCGAGTCATTTTAATAAGTCTTTTACAATCGTTTTAAAATTGTTTTAAGACTTGAGCATTAGAGTTTGAGAAAGAGTAGAGTTGAGTTCATTTTCTTCAAAATGATATATGGGAACTAAGTATTCCCAAGAGTAAATGTTTCAACATTTAAGATGAGAGGTAACACCGATTTCCAAAAGAGTTTTTGAGAAGTTTTGAGTATCATCTCTTTTAAGAGAAAGATTTTTGAGTAATAATCTCAAACCACAGAAAGAGTTATATTTTTAAACATATGAGCTAGTTTCATTTTGGGAGTAGTATTGAGCACCGATATGGGGATGAGTTCAGATAAATCAAAGTCCTCATAAATCATGTAGCCAACGTGGGTAGAAAGGGTCATACTTTTAAGATGATTTCTTATTGCTTTTTAGCATAGACTAGTGGATCCATTTAGTAGTAGGTTTTATACCCTAGCAAAGTATAGGACAGTTCTAGCAGTGTGGGCTAGACGCTTTATCATCACTTAACTCATAGTAATGGTTGTCGGTTAGAGAACCTCCACACAGAATTTATTTTGTATTTATATATACACAAACAGAATTTATTTTGTATTCTTGCATATAAAATTAGATATATTGTATTTTTAAATACATGAAGTTATTACCCACTGTTTTAAAAGCTTTTCCTTATACAGCATTCTTTACTATTGCTTTATATTGAAATGAGTTGAGTATCCCTGAGTTGAGTTGAGATTAGGTAAGTGTTTCTTTCAGTTCCAGTTCAAGTTTATGTCTTGGCTAGATTTCCCCTCACATGCTCGTACATTCCATGTACTGACGCCATTTGTCCTGCATCTTTTATGATGCAGATACATGTGACCAGTCATTGATCCAGTTGAGTTCCAGAGTTGTTTGGTGAGCTTCCTTGCTTCCGGTGGATCCCTTTCTTATGTTTTGTCATTTCAGTTTGTTAGGATAATTGGGGGTCTTGTCCCGACATCCCTCATAGTATTAGAGACTTCATAGATAGATAGACAGTAGTTCCTGAGTCTTGTTCATTTCAATTGTTTTGTTCTAAGACTTGAGTTGCCTCTTTGGCCAGTTGAATGTTTCCTTTAAAAACATTCTTAGTTTATTATTTGAATCTATATTTTGAGATTATTCTAGGTTAAGTAAGTCTTCCGCGAGTAGTTAAGCTAGGCCAAGGGTTTGCCTGGGGCCAACATTGGTTCTCGAGTGCCAGTCGCGCCCATGGTGTAGTCTCGGGGAGTGACAAATTTGTTATCAAAGCACAGAGTTCAAGCATCCTAGGGTGTCTATGAAGCCATGTATGTAGAGTCCTTTTTATCAGTGTGAAGCGCGCCACATATATAATTAGGAGGCTGCAACATTTAGGAACTATATCACTTTTTTCATACTTTTTCTGTGCGATAGAGTTTATCTCTATAAAGTTTCTCGCTAATTTATGCTTGCGCGTATCTTTCAGATCATGCCTCCACGAAGAGTTATTCGAGGTCATCCCTCTAGAAAGAATGTTGAACCACGGGATCAAGGGGAACCCAAAGCATCTGAAGTGCAACCCCAATGGGAGGTCACTAACGTTGAGTTCTGGGGAGCTATCTGGATTTGAGTCAAGTTGTGACCAACCAAGCTGGGCAACAGAGAGAGGTTTGACAGGATGTGGCTGATACGTCCAGGATTTGAGAGTTCTTAAGGATGAATCCTCCAGACTTCACCGGTTCAAGTGTCACTGAGGATCCGGAAAAATTTATGGAAGAGCTACAGAAGGTTTTTGAGATTATGCATGTTGTTGATGTTGAGCGAGTGGAACTAGTTGCATACCAATTGAAAGGTGTCGCTAGAATATTTTTGGACCAATGGAAGAAGAATAGAGTTGAAGGTGCACCAACTATGAGTTGGGTTGTCTTTGAAGAGATCTTCTTAGGGCGTTTCTTTCCACGTGAACTAAGAGAGGCAAGGGTAAGGGAAGTCCTTACTCTTAAGCAAGAATCTATGAGCGTGCATGAGTACAGCCTTAAGTTCAACCAACTGTGCCGTTATGCTCCAGATATGGTTGCTGACATGAGGAGCAGGATGAGTCTGTATGTTGTTGGGTTGTATCGTCTACCAAGTAAGGAGGGCAAGGCAGCTATGTTCATATGAGATATGGATATAGCAAGGCTGATGATCCATGTGCAACAAGCTGAGGATGATAAGCTGAGAGATAGAGAAGAGTTCTGAAACAAGAAAGCTAAGACTGCAGGATATGAGTTTGCACAGCAGAAGAGTAATGCAAACCGGTCATATTTCCAACAAAAGCAAAAGGGGACCTGATCCATCATATACGAGTGCACCTGCACCAAGGAACAGAGGTGAGCTCACGAATCAAAATTCACAGAACTTCAGAGCTAGACTCAGTTTAAAGGTAGTGTGGCACAAGGAGGTAATGGGACTCCTGCATGTTCTAAGTGTGGTAGGAACCACTCAGGATTGTGTCGTGATGGCTCCACAGGTTTCTTCAAGTGTGGTCAAAATGGTCAATTCATGAAAGAGTGCCCTAAGAACATGCAAAGAGGTGGTAATGGGAGCAATATAGCCCATTTTTCTTCAACGGCTCCCATAGACAGAGTTGCACCTAGAGGAACTACTTCAGGGACAGGCGGAGGAGCAAATCGCGTGTATTCTATCAACAGTCGCCAAAAGCAAGAGCATTCATAAGATATTGTTCCTGGTATGATCAAAGTCATTTCTTTTGATGTATATGCTTTTTTAGATCTAGGAGAGACTCTATCTTTTGTGACTCCTTATATTGCGATGAATTTCGAAATTATTCCTGAGAAACTTCTTAAGCCCTTCAGTGTTTCCACACCTGTTGGTGAGTCTATTCTAGCTGAGAGAGTTTATCATGATTGTGTCATTTCTGTCAATCACAAGGACACCATGGCTAACTTAGTCGAGTTAGACATGGTATATTTTGATGTTATTCTAGGTATTGACTGGCTTCATGCATGTTATGCCTCAATTGATTGTAGAACTCGAGTAGTTAAGTTCCAGTTTCTAATGAGCCAGCTATAGAGTGGAGAAGTAGTTCAGCAGTGCCTAATGTTCGTTTTATTTTGTACCTTAAGGCAAGAAAGTTAGTTTCCAAGGGTTATGTCTATCACTTAGTCCGAGTTAATGACTTCAGTGTTGATACACCACCTATTCAGTCAGTTCCAATCGTGAGTGAGTTTCCATAATTCTCTCCAGATGATCTTCTCGGAGTCCCTCCTGAGAGAGAAATAGACTTCAGTATAGATACTCGTCCTATTTCTATTCTTCCATATAAAATGGCTCCAGCTGAGTTGAAAGAGTTAAAAGAGGAGTTGAAAGATCTTCTTGAGAAAGGTTTCATTTGACCCAGTGTCTCACCTTGGGAGCTCCGGTCTTATTTGTGAGGAAGAAAGATGGTTCACTTAGGATGTGTATTGATTACCATCAATTGAACAAGGTTACCAAAAAGAATAAGTATCCCCTTCCGAGGATTGATGATCTTTTTTATCAACTTCAGGGTGCCACTTGTTTTTCTAAGATAGACCTCAGATCAGGCTATAATCTGTTGAGAGTAAGAGAAAGTGACATCCCCAAGACAACATTCAGGACCCGTTGTGGTCATTAAGAGTGTCTGGTCATGTCATTTGGTTTGACTAATATGCCTGCAGCGTTCATGGATCTTATGAACAGCGTGTTTAAGCCTTATCTTGATATGTTTTTTTATCGTATTCATTGATGACATTCTAATTTATTTGAGGAATGAGGAGGATCATGCTAGTCATCTTAGAGTAGTTCTCCCCACTCTCAAAGATACAGAGTTGTATGCTAAATTTTCTAAGTGTGAGTTCTGGCTTGAGTTTGTGGCATTCTTAGGCCACATTGTTTCAGGTGATGGAATTCGAGTTGACACTCAGAAAATAGAGGCAATAGAGAACTGACCTAGACCCACATCTCTGACTAATATTAGGATATTCTTGGTGTTAGCTGGATATTATAGAAGGTTCGTCGAGGGATTCTCATCTATTTCATCCCCTTTGACCAAGTTAACTCAGAAGACAGCAAAGTTTCATTGGTCTGAAGCTTGTGAGAAAAGCTTTCAGGAATTGAACACTAGGTTGACTACTGCCAGTGTTGACCTTACCAGATGGTACACAAGCCTCTGTTATGTATTATGATGCGTCCAGAGTTGGACTAGGTTGTGTATTGAGGCAGAATGGTAAAGTTATAGCTTATGCCTCCCGATAGCTTAAGGTTCACGAGAAAAATTACCCAACCCATGATCTAGAGTTGGCTACCGTAGTGTTTGTTTTGAAAATATGGTGTCACTATCTCTATGGTGTTCATGTGGAAGTGTTCACCGATCACAAGAGTCTTCAGTACGTATTCAGTCAGAAAGAGCTTAATCTCAGACATAGGAGGCGGTTAGATTTAATCAAGGATTATGACATGAGTATTCTATACCACCCAGGTAAGGCTAATATTGGTGTTGATGCTTTGAGCGGGTTGTCTATGGGCAGTACTTCCCATGTTGAGGATGAGAAGAAGGAATTAGCCAAGGATGTGCATAGACTGGAACGCTTGGGAGTCCGTTTGTTGGATTCCATCTGAATTAAAAGAGAAACAAGACCAAGACCTTATTTTGCTTGAATAAAAGGCAAACATTCATAAGCACAAAGTGATGGCTTTTCAACAAGGGGGGATGGTGTGTTGAGGTATCAAGGTATATTGTGTGTACCCAAGGTGGATGAGCTCCAAGAGAGGATCATGGAGGAAGCTCATAGCTCCAAATACTCTATCCATCTAGGTTCGACAAAGATGTATCGCGACTTGAAAGAAGTCTATTGGTGGAGTAGCATGAAGAAGGGTATTACACAGTTCGTTGCTAAATGCCCGAATTGTCAACAACTTAAGGTAGAGCATCAAAGGCCCGATGGTATGGCTCAGAATATAGAGATTCCAAAATGGAAGTGGGAGATGATCAATATGGATTTTATTACTGGCTTACTACGGTCTCGCAGACAGCATGATTCTATTTGGGTGATTGTAGATTGAATGACTAAATCAACCCACTTTTTGCCGGTAAAGACTACCTATTCAGCAGAGCATTATGCCAAGTTATATCTTCAAGAGGTAGTTAGACTTCATGGAGTTACAGTTTCAATTATTTCAAATAGAGGTGCACAATTCTGGAAGTCTTTCCATAAAGGTTTGGGTTCAAAGGTGAACTTGAGTACTGCTTTTCATCAACATATTAATGGTCAAGAGCACACCATTCAGACTTTAGAAGATATGTTGAGGGCTTGTGTGATTGATTTCAAAGGTAATTGGGATGATCACTCACCTCTCATAGAGTTTGCTTACAACAATAGTTACCACTTTTGCATCCATATGGCTCCTTATGAAGCTCTTTATGGGAGAAGATGCAGATCTCCTATAGGATGGTTTGAGATTGGTAAAGTTGGGTTGATAGGGATAGACATAGTTCATCCAGCAATGGAGAAAGTGAAAGTTATTGAAGACAGGTTGAAAACAGCCCAGAGCCGTCAGAAACCCTATACTGATGTTAGGAGAAGAGAGTTAGAGTTTGAAGAAGATGAATAGGTCTATTTGAAGCTTTCACCCATGAATGGTGTTATGAGATTTGGTAAGAAGTGGAAGCTTAGTCCCCGGTATATTAGTCCTTATAGGATATTGATTAATAACGTTTCAAAGACATTTCATCCAATACTAAACGTCAACAATCGTTAGTTAGTAATATAACCCAACTAAGTGAGTTGGGATCGAGTCCCAAGGGAGTGGTACGTATTTGAGAATCAATAGAAAAGCATGAATATGTTCAAGTCAATCATAGGTAAAAACATTTATGAATAAAAGCATGGTTCAAGTTTGGGGTGACACAAGTGTCAAATAACATGGGGATTTGGGTTCAACTATCAGCTACAACAACAAATAACACGAAAATAACAGGTATAGAGACGGGTTCTTGGGATGTGATTGGATTATGAGCTAAGGTAGACAAATGGGTGATTACAATTAATAGTGAATAGCTATAAATTAGTGAATAAGCTAGACTGTAGTGGGGATAAACTTTCTCTCGAACAATTTACCCCGAATCAAATTGGTTTCTCTCGAACACCAATAAGCAGCAATTAAGAACAGCCTACGCTCTAGTCCATTCACTCTCTCGAGCTGAATGTGTGGAAAAGGGTTTAGGATTCACTCTCTCGAGCTGAACCCAGGAAAACCCAATACCCACGGACCATCAAATCAGTAATTTTTGTTTTAAAACCCCTCTCTCGAGCAAGCCAAAAACACTAAGGTAGAATTGCATTTGCAACTACAACCCTTTAGATTAAGCCACAATTATTGAATGAAATCACTTTTAAACAGCATTTACACTATCAATTAACAATACCCAATAGCTAAATCAACCCATAATCACATAATCACACCCCAAGAATTGGGGTTTTAGCTAGACATCGTAAAAAGATAGAAATCGTTACCAAATTGTGTTTCCATTAACTGGGTAAGATTAAAATTGTCTTTACAAAGGTCTAAGATGAAGAATCTTCTACACCCACTTCCAATCTTCAAAGCTAAGGAAATATTGTCTCAAAACTTAGTTCTAATCTTTCTAATGAAAACTAGATAAAAATCTCATACAATCTGATGAAAAGTCTCTTTAACTAAAAATTCAAACATGTATTTATAGTCTCCAAAAATGTGTTGCGAAGGACCATTCAGCTCGATAAGTCAGGATTGCCGATCCACTCAGCAATCCGCCCTTTGTCAGTTCCATCATCTTTTTGCTTTGGCCTTCAGCAACTTCAAGTTCTGTAACTTTGGGCGATATAGGACTGCATCGCGGAACCATTTGGCGGCTCGCCGACTGCTCCTCTGTATCGCCAACTTGATTTTCTCCTTCAGGGCTTGGCACACTGGAACATTAGGCAAGACCCTGGCCATTCGGCGACTCGCCCAATGGTTTAGGCGAACCTCAGGCCTTCTTTTCTTCGTTCTTTCACCTGCCTTGTTCCTTTTTGCTCATTAGTGTCCATGCTTTGTTCCTCAATCCAAATACCTAAAAATCAAGGATTTACATCAGTTATTGGCACAAAATATGCATTTGAGGACACTAAATCTATTAAAATAAAGTCCTCAATGAGTCCAAATTGTAGAGTCATCAACACCCCCAACTTAAACTTTTGCTTGTCCTCAAGTAAAACTCAAGTTCAGCAGTTCAAAAAGGATGTCTCAAATAGTGCTACACAAGACTCAATCATGAATGAACACAAAAAGACTCAACTTACTCATGCAAGGATCAATTGTGCACTCAAAGATTCTCAAGTTTACAATACTTGCTTCAAATGCAAGTTCAGGCTCAACAATGATACTTAAATACCCTCACACAAAGAATGATTCCATAATAACACACAATGATTCACAATTTAAAACTTCGGAATCAAATGCAATGCTCACACTCACAAAGATGAACACAATGCATGATTTCACCCATAGGTTTGCCCTTACTTTCCAATCAACAATTGTTTCAGCTCACTCAAGATCAAAGAGGTCTTTTCAAGGCTTGTAATGGGGCTGAGTGCAAGGGTATGGTCATTTAATCTCAATGGTTGTAATCCTCATGAAATGTGGTATGAACAACACTCTCTTTCCTTTTCTTTATCATTTTCATTTGTGCTGAAAAGTCATCCCATTATTCACTTTCCATGGACCGTTGGATAACCCCATTTCTTCTTGCATTTTCACAACTTTATTCCACAACTTTTTCATTCTTTTTCATTTTCACTCTTTTTTTTATATGGAGGGGTTCCATTTTTCTCAATCCATGGGTCAAAGGGGACTTTCTTGCACTTCTTGATTTACCTTCTCTTTTCACCACACCCCCAACTTAGGTCAACTTAGGCTTTTGGCCTAAGTTGGTTATTCACACAAACCATAAATCATGAGGATTATGGGTAATGGATCAAGAAAGGTTACCATTTCATCAAGTTTCTTCAAAGAAAAAGGTTAAGGCTCAAGGGGTGTTCAAGCGGGGTTCACACACTCACAAGGTAGGCCACAAAAAGAGGTATAATATCAAAAATTTTCACACTCTTCAAAGTTGCCTAAGATCATATCAAGAGATTGCATCACTTAGTCAACCGGACCAACGAGGAAAATTCTAGGTGTCATCACACATGGTTCACGGTAAGCTCATCACACAAGGCATTGACACCAATGTCAAACAAGACTCCACACTTTTGCTAGTGTGCAATGTTCATCATAAGAGACTCAATTTGATACATGTCTAGTTACAACGAGATACAAAAAGTTCACATATTGTCTATGAAACTTCACTTGGCCTCATCGTAGCCGCGCATTCATTTTTGTTCAATTATGAGCACTATTCAAGTCATCGGTATTGATCAAAACCGATACTCAAATTTGCAAGAGAACAACCACTTCAACACAAACAAGAGGTGGCACAAATAATTTTTTTCGAAGGGTCCAAAAATCATTTACAAATAAGAACACTGAGCCACAAGCTCAATCATCCACAAAAGTAGTGTAACACACAATTATAGCTCAAAACCCAAATATATACACAAAACAAAAAGTCACAAAAGGTGGGCCTCACCCCACCACAAATAAAAATCATTTGTCCTCAAATGCAATCAAAATAATATCCAAAAGTAAAAATAAAGTAAGACAGAGAGGGAGGTAAAGAAGGATCTTGTCTAAATAGTCGCTCCATCTGTCTGGGCATTAGTGCCTGTTGTAGTGCTCGGGACTTGGGCATCAGTACTCGGAGTCACCTCAAAAGGACCAGCTCCACTAGGAGCTGCCATGGATGTCTCGGTCAGCGATGTTTGGATCATTGACTATACAATAGTCTCCTCCAGATCTGGAAAATCTCTGTATATGCTCTCTTCTCGTATCTCTATCTGCTCATCGTTGGTCTCTGCATCCGACTCATCAAGTGCTGCATCATCCCTATGCACATCTCTGGTGGTAGCCGGAGGAATCTCTGAAGTCTCAGGAACGTCCAAATCAACTGCAGCCTCCAGTAATTAAGTGAAGTCAGTAGACTTTAGATAGCTACATCCTTCCTCAAGTCTGCTACTTTGGCTTTCAAAGTTGTCACCTCGGAGGTCTCCCCATGCCTGCTCTCACAAGCCTCTACTCTCGTGGTGAGAGTGTCAATAGAAGTCTGGAGGGGGGTCAGTGCAGCCAAAATAGCAGCCCCAATCATCCAAGGGACAGATCTCTCTAGCCGGGTCGCTCTCACATCAGATGAATGGGCCAAATGCCCCATTTTCAGGATTATCGCCTGAGTAATCTTGGATGGCTGGGACGAGGTGGAGGTACCCGATACCTGTGAAGGAGTAGAAGGGGCAGAAGTACCTGAAGGCCCGGAGGTCGGAGTAGGCAAAGATACCTCTGCGGGTATAGAATCGACGTCCACCTCCGGGGATGTATCTACCGGAGTTGCCCTCCTCCTGTCAGCCTTCTCTGGAGTGTACTCGGCCTCAATACGCCAGATGTCAGTGGAGGAGGAAGGGGTAACCTCAAAATCTCTCGCATCATCCCGAGGTACTCTAGCTCGCCCGCATAACTCAGTGATCAAAACTGGGAAAGATAAGGAAGTATGCCTCTACTTGGCCCTCATGGCTATCTCCTGCTCAATAAGGAGTCCCATGTCGATGCTCCTCCGGGATATGATAGCTCCAAGGCAGGCTACCTTAGGATGGCGCAGAATGGACTCATTCTGGGATGGCATTATGGTGCTGCTAATGAAGTCGAACCAGAAACGAGCAACAATACTCAAATCCCTCTTCTCTATGAGGACCCCTACCTCGATCCACCTTGGGGTGGTGTCTGAGATTAGTAGCGCCAGCCAGCCCTTAATCTCATCCAATGAAGAAGTGGCAGTAGTCAGGTTGGGGTGGTCAAAGTCATACCCCCTGTCAAGTACGGTGTTGATGTACTCGCTATTGCATTCAACCTCCTTATTCCAGACCACAACTGACTTAACCGGTCTGAACTCGCTGGCCTTCTTCTTGCTTTTTGGAACCAATTCACCATATATAGAACTCCCGAACCTATGAAGGAATATAGGGGTCTCGGGACCTGGTGAACTTCTCTAATCTATGGAAGTGGATGGTGTCTCTAACATTTGAGAAATTGCCCTCAAGGCCCTCTGTAGATAATAACTTCTCCTTGAGAATGGTTTGCAATCCATCTCCCTTCAACCTATTCAAAATACTGGGAGGAGGGACGACTGGTGGCACAGGAGCCACAAGAGGTGTCGGAGTTGGCACTGAATATGCTGGTGTGGGAACTGGAGGGACTCTAGCTAAGTCAGGGTAAGATCTAGCACGGATCTCATCCCACCGGGACTGCAAAGGTTGGTCTTCCTTAGGCTCAGATAAATCATCCTGGGAGTCAATGTCACCCTGTCAGCTATAGGCCTCTTACCCTTGCCTCTGGTGGAAGCTCTTGCCTTCCTCTTTTTGGAGGATTTGATCCCCTTTCATTGATTGTGATGCCCCGTACTATTTTTCGGGGTGGCATGTCGATGTTTGTTCTTACCATGTCTGCAAAACATCGGGAAGAAATTAAAAATCATTTAATCAAATGCACAGAAAAATAGTTGCAGACAGACTCGCCGAACCGTTCGGCGATTCACTGAATCACTTGGGCGAGCTAGATCGGGCTCACCGAAAGGATTGGCTCAAAATTCTTAGAAATATTTGGCATGTCGATGATGGGAATGCCTTTCGGTGAATCGCCGACAGCATTCGGCGTCCAAGGATTAGCCCATTGAAAGTTACAGTGCAGAAAGGATTTAGGGGTGCAGACAAAGGGAGATCAAGAAGACTTTCGGCGACCTCAAGCTTCTCGCCGAAAGTTACAGAATCAAACTTCAAGTATAGCATGAAATTAAAGGCGAGATGGGAAACTTCGGTGAACAGCCGAGTGGTTTGGCGAGCTCGACCCAGCTCGCCAAATGACCCAACGTGCCTACTTTCAACCCAACTTCTCAAATTCAATCCTGCAACCCCCGAAAACAAAATCAATGCATGCACTCATAAATTTAAAGCAAGACCCAATACACCCATTACCCCAGGATACTCAGACTTCTCCCGGTTTTGCCAAATTTGGCCATTTGATGACTTTTTCCCTTAAGAATGATGTCACCTGCTATATTATTGGGGAAATTATGTCATTTGGCACAACAACGGGTTACTTAGACTTCACCCAACTAGACCCAACATCATGCAAGCACAACCCCACAAGATTTGATCAAATTTAAGGCATAAAATTTTGGGAATTTCAACATTATAAACATTACAGGCAAGGTTTTAAAATTAACACAGGCACAAACAACATCAATTAAGATCAGTGAGGCCCAGCATACATCACTAAGATAAGATCATTGCAAATGAGTTCAAAATGATAAAAGTAAGCTCGGGGTTCAGAAAACCAATCTTAGATGCCGATTAAAACAATTTGAAATGCTAGGCGTCAAAGTAATCCACTCCGAACACACAATCAACGACTAAAACACTCTAAACATGCAAGAAATATAGAAACTAAAGTGCGTATGTGAGTTTGGGGAGATGAAAAGTGAGGGAAAGTGAAAGAGTTTGAGAGTTTAAACCTTTGGCCTTTAAAGACCGTTCAGTTCTCGCCCATTCGGTGACATTAGTTTTTCTCTCCGACCCACTCGGCGACACCCTGAGTGGTCACTTAACTCGCCGAGTTTAATAGGACCTCCAGTTAATGTGGGGGTCTAAATGGCGGACTAGATCACGATCGCCGACCTGGTCAACGACTCGCCAAGCTGCTCCTGGGCTCGACGAGTTTTACAGACTCCAATTTAAAATTGTTTTTAGTCTAACGGTGGTCCAAGTAGGGTTCGCCGACCTCTTCGGCGATGCGCCGACTAGACCTTTTGCTCGCCATCTTGCTCCTTTCAAATACTTTCCACACTTTGACCTGCATAATCAACACACCATTATTTCTTAAAGAAAAAATAAAGAGATAAACACTTGGGTTACCTCCCAAGGAGCGCCTTAGTTAATGTCGTGCCATGACGCAACTCCCCACTTAAGTTCCATTAGTGGGGTTTGCATCATTTTCATAAGGCCACCCCTCTTTTGGTTCTGGGTAGAGATCATTCAGCACTTCGTCCATTTGTGACCCTAGTAGTTGAATGAGCATGGAATAAGAGGTCGTCAACTGATTCAGCATCAAGACATTCTCTCTTATCTCACTCAACACTCTATCGTGTTCTTCGACTTTGTGAAGAATGAGTAAGAGTACCTCTTCTATTTGCCCTCCTTCTTGCTTCTTCATCTTTCGACGCTTATGAGGGGGGATATACATGTCCTTCTTTTTGGATAGTACCTCCAAATCCTTGACCATTTGGACCAAGACATCCAGCTGACCCAACAAAGTTTTCAAGTCTTGGTCCTTAGCTTTCTCTATCTTCTCCTTGTTGGTTTTGGCCACACAATCAAGGAGTTGGGTTGTGGTCTCATAAGAATGTCGCATCAAGCAGCCTGAAGAGAGTTGGTTGGCCATTATTCTATTTTCAGGGCCAATACCCCGGTAGAAACATTCTAGAAGCATCTTGGCTGGAATTCCATGAGTTGGGAATTATTGTAATAGTGTCTTAAACCTTTGCCACAACTCTTAAATGGACTCACCCTCCAATCGTCTGGAATTTAGGATGTTTTCCTAAGAATCATCAATCTCAAAGGAGGGTGATCCATTGGGTCATTGTTGCTACCAAATATGCTCCAATTCTCTGGTCAAAACAGCAACACACAAATCGAAACTAAAAATTAAGTGAGTTCAACTATAATTTACAAGAACAAAACTAAACTTAACTAAGAATTCGCAAGTAACACCACTCCCCGGCAGCGGTGCCATTTTAATTAATAACGTTTCAAATACATTTTATCCAATACTAAGCGTCAACGATCGTTAGTTAACAATATAACCCAACTAAGTGAGTTGGGGTCAAGTCCCAAGGGAGTGGTACGTATTTGAGAATCAATAGAAAAGCATGAATATGCTTAAGTCAATCATAGGTAAAAACATTTACGAATAATAGCATGGTTCAAGTTTGGGGTGACACAAGTGTCAAATAACATGGGGATTTGGGTTCAACTATTAGCTACAACAGCAAATAACACGAAAATAACCAGTATAGAGACGGGTTATTGGGATGTGATTGGATAATGAGCTAAGGTAGACAAATGGGTGATTGCAATTACTAGTGAATAAATGTAAATCAGTGAATAAGCTAGACTTTAATGGGGATAAAATTTCTCTCAAACAATATACCCCGAAACAAATTAGTTTCTCTCGAACACCAATAAGCAGCAATTAAGAACAGCCTATGCTTTAGTCCATTCACTATCTCGAGCTGAATGTGTGGAAAAGGGTTTAGGATTCACTCTCTCGAGCTGAACCCATGACAATCCAATACCCACAGACCATCAAATCAGTAATTTTGGTTTTAAAACCTCTCTCTCGAGCAAGCCAAAAACACTAAGGTAGAGTTGCATTTGCAACTACAACCCTTTAGATTAAGCCACAATTACCGAATGAAATCACTTTTAAACAGCATTTACACTATCAATTAACAATACCCAGCAACTAAATCAACCCATAATCACATAAGCACACCCCAAGAATTGTGGTTTTAGTTAGACATCATAAAAAGATAGAAATCGTTACCGAATTGTGTTTCCTTCAACTGGGTAAGATTAATATTGTCTTTACAAAGGTCTAAGAGGAAGAATCTTCAACATCCACTTCCAATTTATCAGAAATGGAAATTTTCCAATCTTTAAAGCTAAGGAAATATTGTCTCAAAACTTAGTTCTAAACTCTCTAATGAAAACTAGATAAAAATCTCATACAATCTGATGAAAAGTCTCTTTAACTAAAAATTCAAACATGTATTTATAGTCGCCAAAAATGTGTTGCGAAAGATCATTCGGTGCAATAAGTCGGGATCGCTGATCCACTCGGTGATCCGCCCTTTGGTCAGTTCCATTGCCTTTGTACTTTGGCCTTCAGCAACATCAAGTTTTGTAACTTTGGGCGATATAGCACTGCATCGCGGAACCGTTCGG
The DNA here is from genome assembly GCA_029582525.1 of Solanum tacnaense. Taxonomy (NCBI): domain Eukaryota; kingdom Viridiplantae; phylum Streptophyta; class Magnoliopsida; order Solanales; family Solanaceae; genus Solanum; species Solanum tacnaense. Next base: position 20,487 of record JAJOOD010071098.1, on the reverse strand, counting down.
CGACTCACCGACTACTCCTCTCTATCGCCAACTTGATTTTCTCCTTCAGGGCTTGGCACACTGGAATATTAGGCGATACCCTGGCCATTCGGCGACTCGCCCAATGGTTTAGGCGATCCTCAGGCCTTCTTTTTTTTGTTCTTTCAGCTGCCTTGTTCCTTTTTGCTCATTAGTGTCCATGTTTTGTTCCTCAATTCAAATACCTAAAAATTAAGGATTTACATCAGTTATTGGCACAAAATATGCATTTGAGGACACTAAATCTATTAAAATAAAGCCCTAAATGAGTCCAAATTGTGGACTCATCATATATCCAAGGGGATTGGCAATGTAGCTTAAGAGTTGGAGCTACTGCAAGAGTTAGTAGCAGTCCATCCGGTGTTCCACATTTCTATGTTGAAGAAGTGTATGGATGATCCTTCACTGATTATATCGACTGAAGATATTGGTATTAAGGGCAACCGTTCAAATCCTAGATCGTCACATTCGCAAGTTGAGAACAAAGGAGGTAGCATCAGTCAAGGTCTTGTGGAGGAATCAGTTTGTTGAGGAAGCTACATGGGAGGCTGAGGAAGATATGAAGAAGAGATACCCACATCTCTTTGAGTCCGGAGAAATTCCAGATCAAGGTATTAATTCTCCTATTAGGACTCTTTAATTGATATATTGAATGTGTTAGATTTGCATGTTGGGTGTTTGAGCTGGGTGATAGATGTTTCCACCCTTAGTTCTACTTAGAATAATCTCATTCGAGGACGAATGTTCCCAAGGAGGAGATATTGTAACACCCAGTGTTAGAACAAGCTAGATTTAGAAAGCGTCAAATTTAGAAAGAGCCAAAAATCTGAAATTTTGCAAGTTATGCTAAGTTATGAGTTTTGGGTCAACTTCTAACGACCATATCTTTCAGTACATGATGCGTTAGGTAGCTCATAAGATATCAAATGAAAGGTTTTTCAATCGTCTTTCCAACGCCACCAGTTTGCTAAATTTCGAGCTCGTATGAGAGAGATATGGCCATTTGAAATCTGCCTATCCAGTTAAGTAAAGGTTCTCGAATTAGTGAGGGGTATTTTCCTCTTTTCCTTGCCCAATTAGATTAATTTGAAATTAGTATTATTTTTGGGGTCAAATCTGATTAGGTTCAGTTTGCATAATCAAAAACACACATACAGTTTTGAGAGGAGTTCAAGAAAAGAAGAAATGGAGAAAAGTTCAAGGCATTCGCCAAGATTCAAAAGATTTTCGAAGGGTTTTTGCCAAGGATTCAATCCTAAGAGGTACGTGAGTTCGCATAGTGTTGGGTTCGTTCACCCACACGTCAATCATATTATTTTAAGCGAAATTTCGTTCTCAAAGTTGAAGGAATTAAGTTCTTGATAAGTGTTCTCGAAGTATTGTTTCGGTACTTGAATTAGGATGTGATTGATGAGCTCTTGAGATAAATAAATCAAGTTTTAATAGTTGTTTTGATTAGATTCTTGTGTACTTGTATTAGGTAATTGAATCTAAGGAAAGTTTGAGGAAATCAATTGATTAGAAGTGTTTTAGGATCAGAAAACGAAATGAAAAATTTGTCAGAGTTGTCTAGGAGAAAGGTGGTCCAGCATGCCCCAGATGCGCCAAAGGGTTTGGGGCGGCGCACCAGCAGTCCACCAGAAATGACTCTCTTAACTTATGGGGCTGGAGCCCCGCGCGAGCAGTGCGCCAGGGTAGCCTGCCCCCACCCTTTTCTCCGTCGTTTGCTCCGTTTAAGCTCTTCTAAAGTATATCTTTACTTCCTACTAATTCTAATCACTCTAAACTACATATAAACATCAAAAGATTGTTCATATCATGGATCCTAACCTTGAATCCATAATTCAAATTCAAGGTAGAGCTAAGAGTCAAGTCTTGATAGTTCTTCCGAGTCATTTTAATAAGTCTTTTACAATCGTTTTAAACTTGTTTAAGACTTGAGCATTTGAGTTTGAGAAAGAGTAGAGTTGAGTTCATTTTCTTCAAAATTATATATGGAAACAAAGTATTCCCAAGAGTAAATGTTTTAAAATTTAAAATGAGAGGAAACATCGATTTCCTAATGAGTTTTTGAGCAGTTTTGTGTATCATCTCTTTGAAGAGAAAGATTTTTGAGTAATAATCTCAAACCATAGAAAGAGTTGTGTTTTTAAACATATAAATTAGTTACATTTTTGGAGTAGTATTGAGTACCGATATGGGGACGAGTTCAGATAACTCAAAGTCCTCATAAACCATGTAGCCTACGTGGGTAGAAAGGGTCAAATTTTTTAAATGATTCCTTATTGTTTTTTAGCATAGACTAGTGGATCCACTTAGTAGTAGGTTCTATACCCGGGCAAAGTATAGGACAGTCCTGCAGCATGGGCTAGAAGATGTATTATCACTTAGCTCATAGTGATGGTTGTCGGTTAGAAAACCTCCCACACAGAGTTTATTTTGTATATATATATATATATATATATACAAACAGAGTTTATTTTGTATTCTTGCATATAAACTAAAATATATTGTACTTTTAAATCTATGAAGTTGTTATCCATTGTTTTAAAAGCATTTCTTTATACTACATTCTTTACTACTACTTTATATTGAAATAAGTTGAGTATCCCTGAGTTGAGTTGAGATGAGGTAAGTGTTTCTTTCAGTTCCAATTCAAGCTTATGTCTTGTTTAGATTTCCCCTCACATGCTCATACATTCTATGTACTGACTCCATTTGGCCTGCATCTTTTATGATGCAGATACATGTGACCAGGATCCGCATCCAGCGCTTTGTTGAACCAGTTGAGTTCCAAAGTTGTTTGGTGAGCTTCCTTGTGGATCCCTTTATTATGTTTTGTCATTTCAGTTTGTTAGGATGATCGGGGTCTTGTTCCGACATCCCACATAGTATTAGAGACTTCATAGATAAATAGACAGTAGTTCATGAATCTTGTTTATTTCAGTTGTTTTGTTCTAAGACTCTAGTTGCCTCATTGGCCAGTTGAATGTTTCCTTTAAAAACATTCTCAGTTTATTATTTGAATCTATCTTTTGAGATTATTCTATGTTAAGTAAGTCTTCCGCTAGTTGTTAAGTCAGGCCAAGGGTTCACTTGGGGCCAACAATGATTCTCAAGTGCCAGTCGCGTCCAGGGTGTAGGCTCGGGGAGTCACAATCACCAGTGTATTAGTGCATAAAACTATGGTGTCAATGAACCACTCAAAAGCAGTAAAGTACACTACAATTTTTTGTGTAGAGTAAAAAGAAGTTCAAAAAATTCCTTGTTGAAAAATGGCCGAAAACCCCTCTATTTATATATAGACAACAAATGGTAGTATGTACAAGTGCTTATTGTGCCTAATCTGAAAGGTCACAACCCTTTAGAAAAGTCATAACTTTTTAGAAAAGTCACAACTCCTCAAAAAGTCACAACCTTTCCCCAAGCACACCCTTTCGAAAAAAATCACAACCTCTCCAAAAAGTTACACCCCTTCAAAAAAAGTCACAACCTTTCAAAAATGTTGCAACTCTTCAGAAAAGTCAAAATACTTCATTTTCCTTTCACACCTTCACTAGGTGACTAAGCTTTTATTTTTTCAGTTGCATAGCCTACTATCTTCTTATAACACTAGTTTAAAAAGTTTAAAACATGGTATATTATATTATGCATCCGGTATATACCACCATACAAAAGTTAAATTTTTCTTTTGCAGCAACATTTAAAAACACGATATACAATATTATACACCTTGTATGATACAAAATTATAAGAGGTATTGAGACACCCATATATACTATAAAACTAACTTCATCTTCTTCCATGAATGCAAGTGCTAGATACATCCATAACACCTCAAAAACTACACCAAATCACCCTATAGAGTTCCTTTGTGCAAATCTGATTTTTAAACTTTAAAGCTTCAAGCCCATAAAGTTTCTGCTTTTTGTTCATATTATTGGCGTCAAATCAATGGATAACCACTTTTTTTTAGCTTCAAACAACATTGTCCAACAAATTTGAACTCCTCAAATCAAAACAACTATGTATAATTCAGCTATGTCGTCCAGATCTGGCCGAACTTTTTTGAGTAAAATATAAATCTATAAATTAAAGAGAAGGGAATATGGAGATGAAAGATAAATTTGAAATTTAGAGATACTTAGTCAAATCGAAACACTAAAAATTATGGATTTATTTTGATGATGTACTTCAATATATACTTTCACGTAATTATTTCATCATAAAATATTTGCTTTGTGGTGTATAAGAATTTGTGCGTAAATCTTTTATTTATTTTTGTTTATTCTATCTAAATGGTTCTCGACATATCTAATATCCTTTGTTAAGTCTCTCCACATTGGCATTGGAGAGGAGGTATTTAAACGTATGTAAGTGAAGTTTGTTTTTTTTTTTTAATTGCTTAGCTTTAATATTTCTGACAATATTTTTATACTCTTCAAATTGAAATATTCTTTCAAACATAATGTGTAATAAATTGGGGAAGATTTTATATTCTTCAAACCAAATGCACATCTGATACATCCAATGAGGTTTTTATATTCTTCAAACCAAAGGAGTAGAAACTCATAAGATTTAATTGTCTAAAAATCATAAACAAACAAATTTCATACGGAGTAGAAAACCACACACATTTTAGTCTCCAAACAAAATAAAAATTAATAATAATAAAAAAAAAACCAATTTCATTAAGATTGTTTTCAATCTACATTACTAAGATACTTAGAACAATAACTTTACATAACTTCGTAAGAAACAACAAAGTTTAAAGTATATTATCAAAACTAGAAAGTCAAATTCAATGAAGAAAATATAATCTACAGCAAAACAAAAACAATATTGAAAAGAATAAAATCGAGCCCACTGAATGCACAGTGTGTCCTTAAGAAAACTATTCCCCTCAAGTACCCGAGGTTAATGGAATATTTCCTCCTAGGATAGGACACTTTTCTTCACCGGTGTATTATTACATAAAACTACGGTGTCAACAAATCACTCAAAGGCGGTAAAGTACACTAGAATTTTTTGTGTAGAATAAAAAGACGTTCAGAAAATTCATTCTTGAAAAATGATCGGGAACCTCTCTATTTATATATAGACAACAAAGATTAGTATGCACAAGTGCTTATTGTTCCTAATCTGAAAGATCACAACCCTTTGAAAAATTCATAACTTTTCAGAAAATTCACAACCCCTCAAAAAGTCACAACCTTTCCCAAAGTCACACCCTTTCGAAAAAATTCACAACCTCTTCAAAATGTCACACCCCTTCAAAAAAAGTCACAACCTTTAAAAAAAGTCGCAACTCTTCAGAAAAGTCAAAATCCTTCATTTTCCTTTCACACCTTCTCTAGGTGACTAAGCTTTTATTTTTTCAGTTGCATAGCCTACTATCTTCTTATAACACTAGTTTAAAAAGTTTAAAACATGGTATATAATATTATGCATCCGGTATATAACACCATACAAAAATTAAATTTTTCTTTTGCAGTACTGTTTAAAAATACGATATACAATATTATACACCCTATACGATACAAAATTATAAGAGGTATTGAGACACTCATATATACTATAAAAACTAACTTCATCTTCTTCCATGAATGCAAGTGCTAGATACATCCATAACACCTCAAAAACTACACTGAATCACCCTATAGAGTTCCTGTGTGCAAATTTGATTTTCAAACTTTAAAGCTTAGAGCTTCAACAATGACCATCTATATAGTTTCTGCTTTCTGTTCACATTATTGGCATCAAATCAATGGATAACCACTTTTTTTAAGCTTCAAACAACATTGTCCAACAAAATTTGAACTCCTCAAATCAAAACAATTATGTATAATTCAACTATGTTTTCCAGATCTGGCAACATTTTTTTGAGAAAAACATAAATCTATAAGTTAAAGAGGAGAATATGGAGATGAAAGATAAATTTGAAATTTAGAGATACTTAGTCAAATCGAAACACTAAAAATAATGGGTTTATTTTGATGATGTACTTCAATATATACTTTCACGTAATTATTTCATCATAAAATATTTGCTTTATGGTGTTTAAGAATTTGTGCATAAATCTTTTCTTTATTTTTTTTTATTCTATCTAAGTGGTTCTCGATAGATCTAATGTCATTTGTAATAACTTGTATTTTTCGTTTAAGCCTCTCCACATTGGCATTGGACGTCATTCTCATAAAATGTGTTTGATTGTTGAGAACCTGCAAAATTACAAAAGTCAAGATATTTAAGTAAATTACTAAAACTTCAATATTTTTTAAATCTATATGAACATAATTATATCATTACGACACAACAACTAATAAACAACTCATTTAAATTAGGATTCAATTAAGAAGAGACCAATTAACTAAAGTAAAATATTTTTCTTATTCAACTTATATTCGATGATCCTGTGGCAGATCTAAATAAATGGAATATTTGCAAAGTTTTTGGTACCTTATTGTTAACCAATTTAGAACTTCCAATTTCTTTTCTTGTCTTTAATGTTGTTGTTATCTCTCGAAAAATCTTCTTCTCATTAGCTAAACAATTACTCCCATGTCTTGTCTTGCAATACAAAGTCTTAATCTGTAATTAACAAAACATTAATGATCAGTAACAACACAACAATCAATCCTAACCTTCTAAGAAATGAACAATAAGCAAATAATTAAACAATATGAACCAAAATAATTAATCATTATTGTTTTACAATTAAATTAATATATTTGTTTTAGTAGTTAAATCAAACTATAACTTCCAATATTCACGGGGATAGAAAATAAGACTCCCAATTAAGTTATCGTCTGATTTGTAATCAATTGGGGTTGGTGGAATAATAAGAAATAATTTCGCGAATTTAGTTATGACCTTCTCCATTCTTGATAACAGCAAGAAATACAATGAAGAAGAAGCTCAAGTCTGCCTCTTTGAAATCAATTGGTTTATACAAAATGGGTTCAATAACTTTTCATTGAAATTGGATTCACTTTTGGTTACTCTTATGCTTATGGATAAGAAGACTATCAATTACAAATTGAAGAACATCATTGCAATGACCTCTAGGTCATTTATGGATTTATGCATCTTGTTCGTTGTTTATAGCACTTCCTATAGCGACCCCAAGTCATTTGTGACTTGTTGGGACTGACAGTTTGGTCACATAGTCGTTCGTTTGGGTTTTATGCGAGTTTTAGTGTTTTGGAGCTTTTGAACCTTCAACGGTCATGTTTTATCAGAAGTTCAAGAATATGACCTCAGATTCCAATTTAAATGATTCCTCAGCTCCACAAGGGTCATTTTAGGCTAGAAGCATGGTCGGGGCATATCTCCCGAGGCTTTCAGTTCGAGTTTGTGCGATTAGACATTTTCACTTTCAAGTTAAGGCCTAAGGTTGACTTTAGTCAGTATTTTGAGTAAACGAGCTCAGATGAGAATTTCATCGGTACGTTTAGCTCCGTAATGTTGAGCTTGGTCTAGAACAACCATTCGTTTGGATCTCGGGGATTTTGGGCTAATTTTGAGCTCTCTTGTAATTTTTGGCTTAAAATGGAGTTTGGGGTAGGACATAATTTTTACTGAGATGACCTCATATGGGAATTTTGACTACTCCATTGAGTCTGGAATATCAAATTTAATAGGGTTGCATATCTCGTTTTGTATGCACAGAGTTCAGAACGAATTCGGAATGCCAAGTCGGTGATTTCAAACTTGCCAAAACTAGCTGATATGCATCAGCTTGTGCAGGACTAAAATGGCCTTCACGTTCATGGGCCCTTGGCCACGTTTGTATAGGTCAGGCGACCTGAGGGCCGCATTAGCGGGTCTTTGGCCACGTTTGCGAGATCCCTACTGCTATTACGGGACCTTTGTTTCTTCTTGGCCGCATTCGCGAGGCCCTCACCACATTCGTGAGACTCGCATTCACAGTGAACTCTCTCTGTTTGTGATGAATAGAATCGTGTAGTCTTTATTTAAAAGACCATACGTGACGAAGCTTAGTTAGTGAAATTCAAATTGTGATATATTGCTCGTTTTAGCTCGAAATCGGGTGATTTAAAGTCCCACACATCCAAAATTGTTGAGGTTTTGTTATGGTGAGTTCACAAAGTGTTGGTGAACCTCCATTCGAGGTGAATTTCTATTACAAGCTCCTGGCCTTGCTTCATTTTGTGTTAAATTATGGAATTCGTGCATGTTGTTGTTTGATGTTCCGAACCCCGAATTTTGTTCAATTTTGGAACACAAGTTCGGTGCATGGCTTAGTACCTGTTGCCGGATTCAATTCCAAAAAATTTGATGCATGTCTCACGATTCACATTTGACTCCAAAATTGGTCTGTTTCCATTTTAAATGTTTTGGGCGGCTAAATGACCGTAGTAACATTGTGATCCTATATTTGATAGATTAATAGCATTCAGAGGCTGTTCAGAAAGGGAATCTTCGGCCATGTAATAAGGAGCGCGCGCGGTCAGCCTACAGGTAGAATACGACTTCCTTTCCATAAAGATTGAGTTGGATTGCATAAATACATGTTGATTAGAATGAATTGGGAGTGGGGATCGTGTTATTCTTATTTCCCTTTTTAGATACCATATTTTAGGAGTGATCGACATTGTTTTGTGTTTAGTACCATACTAGTTGGGGTTTATATGTGTTGTTGCATGTTGTTGTGTATTAAGTATGTTGTTATTTGTTGTATTGAGCATGATATGACCTTAGTCTAGGATAGACTAGTGTTTCCTTAGACTCGCGAGCTTTATAACCTTGTTTCATCTCTGACGTTATTTTGGATGGACAAGATCTTTGTAGATTGGAATAGCAGACTTGAGTTTAATAGTATGAGCCTTAGTTTAGACGATTTCGCAGCTTTGTAGACATTCTATCTTCTCTCCCTATTTCGGCGGCTCTGATGCGTTACTGCGGGTTTTTTCTTTTGTGGCAACTTGGGATTGAATTGTTCTAGGCTTGAAGCCTTCTGTGAATTCTTGTGGGTGGACGTCGTTCCATGGTATCTCAGTTATGGTATTAAGATCCTCTTTAGAGTCGACACTCCCTTGACACTCTTGCTAGTTGGGTTGGGAGTTGACTGGATACTGTGGTTATTTTCGGTTTGAGGCTGATGTTTACGGTTCGAGGGAATTATTTCCAGTCTGAGGCTAAAATTTATGGCTCAAGGCCGTTATTTCCAGTCTGAGGTTGATGATTTACTGTTCCAGGTTGTTACGTCTAGTTAAAGGCTATCACTTGGGGTTAAAGTCTCGGAGTACATTAGATCTAAATTTGAGAAACTTCACTCTTGTAGTCTTTGTTATTATGTGTACATGTTTGTCATATGGGGTCCGTTTGAGTTTAATTTAAACTTGCGCACGAGTTTACAATTTGGGCTTATGGGAGTCCGTTAGGTTTAGTTAAGTTGTACTTAGATTTCCTTTCGGTATGCTAGTATGGTTTCTTTTATATCTACTTGGACCTTTGTTTGTGTCTAGATTCTATCTCTTCATATTGTTTTTACGTTTTTCGCTCAGTCGGCCTTTGTTTCCTACTGAGTACCTTTGTTTTGGTACTCACGCTCCACTCTGCATCTTTTTCGTGATGCAGGTCCTAGTACCAGCTATCAGCGGTGATCGTTCATGCCATCTTTTGCAGCTTTTGGCATGGGTATCAGAGACGAGGGTGATCACTTGACGTCCTGGATCTGTCTCTCTCCCTTTGTATATATGTTTAGCTAGTCTTTTATCTTTGAGATGAATTGTTGTGATCCACTTTTGGGACTTCTACTTTTATATTAGACAGCTCTGTACTCGTGACTACTAGGTTCTGGGAGGGATTCTATTATATATAGATTTTTGGTTTACTTCTGTTTCCGTCTTATTTTATTGTTTAGTGTTAGATCTGTTTAGTAGTACCCTTATATCCTTTACTTGTCGTTCTGGGTATGGGTCGACTTACCTACTGGTGGGTTATAGTAGGTGTCATCATGACTCGGGGAATCAGGTCATGACAATCATTAAGGATATTTCTCAAAAGATGAACTAGGTCAATGTTAATGGAACACATTGCTAGTGAGAGGTAAATCAAACGTCAGATTTTTTGGCCAAGTAAGCAACAGTTAGTACATAATGAAGTACTGATTTATCTCTCATTCAACGAACTTTCTAAAGGTGCAAAAGGACCTTTCCACTTGGATAAATGTCAGTTGTCTGATATCAGAACCAATCTTAATAAGTTAAAATATTTCGTGAGTTGAGCATTTCATACTTTGTTTTGCCACAACAAATATTTTGTTAGAATTCTCCAGTTTTTTGTGTAAGGATTAATTCTATCATTTTGTTATGAAGAAAAGAGTCACTTCGATGAAGTAAAATATAATAAGTAATTTGATTCGTAATTAGAACTATTCAAAATTTGGGTGGAAATATTAAATTGCCTATTGTGTTTCTTCATTTATCTAGAAAATTAGGGGGTTTTATTCATCCAATGAAGTAGGTTCTGGAGTAAATCTAAGAATTTAGAAGTTATATAATAACTTTGAATTTATTATAAATGTTAAAGTTGTTGCAATAATTGCAATAACTACTGAAGTTGTTGCAACCGTTGCAAAAACTACTAATTGTTGTTGCAAGATTTCAAAGAGGAGTTTCTATAGTTACATAGAAGGTGGATGTGGAGGAGGATGAAATGGAGAAGGGGGCGAGGGAGGAGAGAGAAATTATGGGAAGGTATGCGCTTCGCATGAATATAATAAGTTAGTGATTTCTAAAATATGTATCATAATAGAGTTACGTAGTTAGAACTTAAACATGAGTCCTTTTTATTAATAAAAGATTCAAAGGTCCCTTTTTTTTTTTTAAATGACAGGTTAGTATTGTTTCTACTTTTCATCGTCTTTAAATACCCTCATCAACATACGAACAACATATTAATATGAGGGCTTTATTGTCTTTCTCTAAACAATCTAAACCAATCCTCATCATCCTCTTTATATTTCATCTCTCCCATGCAAACGATTAAATCATAACAACAAATTTTAAACATAATTGTAAAGATAAATCATTGTTGCTCTCTTTCTAAAGGCATTATCCATCCGAGTATGTTCTCTTCATCCTTGCTTGTTATGATAGCAAGTTATCAAATTTAAAGAAACTACAAGTTAAAATTTTGAAGATCAAATTGGATGAGAATAAATCTATACAAAAGGAGTGTCCTCCTTTCATATTCGTTTTTGGAAAAACTACATAATTAGACATAGTTCACTATCATATATACTATTATTATCTATACTTTCAAAAATTATATATTTTACCACTAATTAAGGGTTTCTTACCATATATTAAGGAAGATACACTTAAATACATATATTCTGCTACCAGATATACTAAAATAGGGAGAAAGGCAAGTGAGATGGGGAGGGAGGCGAGCGATATTCATTATGTATTCCAGATACATGCAAATTACAATAGATACACAGATACATGTATATGTATATATCTGGCGTGATTCACATGTATCTGGAATACCATGTACATAGGAGAGTGGCGAGCTAGATGAGAGAGAGGGGAGGGAGGCAAGTGAGATTTGTCATGTATCCTAGATACATGCGAATTCATTTGGATACAATTTACCTAGAATAAATTAAACCTAATTTTGACCCTATTTATTCCGAGATGTGTTTCAGGACGCACCAAAATCTAATAAGATACATATATTGCAAATTAAAGTATATTTAAGTAATTAGCTCCTAAACTAGTGGAATTTATGTAAGTTTCCCTCTTTTCCCTTCTCATCCGAAGAGAAGAGAGAGTGACAAAGGCGTCATCTTCATACTCATGCATGATTTTAGTATAATTGCTATTTCTTTGTTATCATCATCTTATTATTATTCTTCGTCATTTTTTGGCAGTTTTTTTTCTCCCTCTTCCTTTCTTTTCTTCTTTTTCCTCCTCTTCTTCTTTTCATTTCCTTCTTATCTCTTCCCTCTTTTACTATCTAGTATTTTAAAAAATAAAAAATGGTGAAATTTAATGAAGTAAAGATTGTGCAAACATTCCGAGAGATTTTTTGACATTTCTCTTGACTAACATAGAGATGTTTGAAATATCTCTAGGAAAGGCGGAAGGGGAGGTGGCGGAAGAAGGTGGCGACGCTTTATGTAACTAGCTAGGAAATTTTTTGGCTTCTAAAATGTGTCATTAACTTTTAATACAAAATGATTCTCTACTTAGACACAAGTATAAGAGAAAATTATTGTCTAATACCTTTGGATCATCTGCTTTACAAAATATGTACACAATGTATAGGTAGTGTATATTTTATATTAATATAGATATATTAAATAAATATACATATGTATATCTACATACCTAGACATATAATATGCATACATATTATATACGCAACATATACATATAATATACAACAGAGTGTATATACTCTGGACATATTTAGTTAACTAAATGGCTTAATGATATACTATATTGGTAGTCCCTACTTTTAACGCATGTCCTTTTTTCTAAACAAAAGAAAAATTTAACACTCAACGGTCTCTCTTAGACTAAAGCTCCTTGTAACTCATCAAGGAAATAATTCAAACTCCCTTTGGCAATTTCTTGTGCACATTTTCATAGAGGCTTATTTAGCATAACAAAATTGTGAGAAAATTGTGTAAGATGATGAATCCGTTAGAAAGTATCATACGGTTCACTTAGACAAAAGTTAGAAAAAAAAATATTGGAAAAATGTGTTTGAAGCAAAAGAAAGAGTATAACTTACGGATGGAGGTTCATTTGGTTTTGCTTCAATTGTACTATAGAAATCCAAGAAAGTTTGTTCTGTATATTCAAATCTCCTTCTTCTCGACTCGTATGAATATGCGAAGGGTAGTAGACTTCTTATTCTTTCAGCTAATTTGTCTCTGTCCGCCTGCATATAACAGGGAAGAGGGAACAAATCAAAGTTTAAAAAAAACAACGGAAAAGGGTCTAAAACGTCCCTCAAGTATTTGAATTGATACAAAATTACTCTCCATCCACCTTTCAGCCTTAAAATACCCCGGCATCCACTTAAAATGAATTCGACAGATTGTATTTGATTTTGACACCTCTAATTTATGGTAAACTTTCTATTTTTGGGCAACAGTAACTATGTGCGAAATAACAAAGATATGAAAAGCATATAGTTACCTTTCTTTCTTGTAACTTGTCAAAAATCTTAGCTCGAGCTTGATTTTGCTTGTGTATCAAATTTATTGCTCTTTCAATTTCACGGCTTTTACTTGATGCCATCTCAAACCTGAAACCACACATCAACTTTCTAATTCTTGATAACCATGAGTTGTTCTTTCTTCAACATATATATTATATATACTATTCCACACCTATATTATTCTTGGGCCTCACGCCAAAAAGTCAACTTTATTTATATTTTTCTAATTTCCTTGGGATGGACACTTTTAGTCTTACGGCTCCTTTGACAAAGTTATCCCAAATTATAGTTTTATTTTGGGATTAATTTACTTACCTCAAAGGTGGAATAAAATAACACCAACACCTTAAATCAGTTATATCTTCAATCAAATAAAGTATAAATTTAATTTCAAATTTATTTCTAGGATATTCCACTATATTTTATAAACCAAACAACTTTATTTTTTTTTAAATTCATCTTATCTCTACTAAATGTGGATTCAAAATGAAGGTCCTTACGAGGGAAAAAAACTTATATAGTACTAATTTAACTGTGGCTATAAGAATATTTATCTTTTACTCTTGGGCCTCATTATTTTGCACTTAATGAAGGGCTTAGAGTGTGTTTGATATGAAGGAATGTTTCCAACTTTTTCATGTTTGGTGGCTTAAATGTTTTGAAAATACTGTTTTCTAAATCAACTTATTTTCCTCAAATATAAGGAAATTGACTTACTCCAAAAAGTAAGGAAAATATTTTTCAAAAATTCTTTTTCAATCTCACACCTCAACTTTTCACCCTAACTCAAGTCCCGAGTACCGATTTTCGATACTAATTCAAGATCCGACTCTATATTCTCGATTCCCGACCTCGATTTGAGACCCAACTCCCAAGTCCCTATTCGACTGGGGTCAGATCTCAATTTGTGGTCGAGTTTTGGATCAGGATTCAAGGTCAGATCTTGGATCAGATGTCGGAATCAGTCCCGAGTCTACTTAGTCTTAGGGCTGCTTTGACAAAGTTAACCCAAATTATAGTTTTATTTTCGGATTAATTAACTTACCTCAAAGGTGGAATAAAATAACACCAACTCCTAAAATCAGTTATATCTTCAATCAAACAAAGTATAAATTTAATTTCAAATTTACTTCTAGGATATTCCATTATATCTTATAAACCAAACAGCCTTATTTTTTTCAAAATTCATCTTATCTCTACTAAATGTAGATTCAAAATAAAGGGAAGAATTCCTTACGAGGGAAAAAAACTTATATAACCATTCTTCGTTGTGAGTAAGATTTTATCGAGGAATTTAAATTTTCTTAGGTGTCAAGGTCGCTAGATGTAGCACCTTGAGTTTCAAAAAGAACTAAAGAGAAATTCATCCAAGTCATCCCTAAGTTCTTTTATGTTTTGGGTCAACTTCAAACGACCATAACTTTTAACACATAATGAGTTAGGTGGCCCACGAGGTATCAAATCGAAGATCTTTGTGTCATCTTTCCAATGCCGCCGAGTTTGTAAAAATCTGAGTTTGGATAAGGGTGATATAACCGTTTGAGTGCAGCCTCTCTAGATAGTGCCTTTTCACCCAAACTAAGGAAGGGTATTTTAGTCTTTTCCTTATCCCCACTTAGTCTAAGCGTGAATTATACCCAAATTAGGGTCTAAACTGATTAGAATCAGTTTCATTCATCCCCCAATATGTTTAAGGCTTTAGAGAGAAGATTCAAGAAGAGAAAAGTTCAAGGTTTCAAGCGTTCATCCAAGATTTCGCCAAGAACCTAGTTCTTTGAGGTATGTAAGCTTTCATAGTGATGGGTTTGTTCACTCTCACGCCAATCATGAGTTTCCTTACTAAATTTATCCATGAGATTTCGTGTATTAAGGTTCTTGATGAGTTTCTTGAGGTTTTAACTTCATTCCTTGTTAATGGAGTCTTGTTGAGTTCTTGAGGTGAGGATCTCACGAATGAGTGTAATTCTTGAGGGATTTCGAGTAGATTTTCATGTACTTGGTTTAGGTTAATGAATCTAAGAAATTTGGGAAGAATCTATTCCATTTTAGGTGAATTAGGACCCAAAATCGAGAAGAAAAATTCGTCGAAATGTTCTGGGGAGGGGGTGGCGCGGTGCGCCCCAGATGCACCAAGGGGGCTGGCATGGGGCGCTTGCAGTGTGCCAGGGAAGGGGTTCTGAAGTTTAGGGGTTGGTGCTCCACGCCTCTCAGTGCTCCAGGGTCGCCTGGTCCCCTAATACTCTTCCGGTCTTCTTTCCGTTTGAGTTCTATTAAACCGTGTCATCAATCACTATATGTTTTATGAAGAATATTAGATATCACATTCCGAGTCATTACAATATCGCACCTAGGTAACTAAGCTTTTATGTTTTTAGTCGCATAACCTACTATTTTCTCACAGCAATGGCTAAAAGGTATGATATATAGTATTATATATATACATCTGGTATATAAGACTATAATATAACTTCATTTTCTTATTTTACAACAATGTTTTAGAACTCAATATACAATATTATACACTCTGTGTATAAACATGATACAAAATTATTAGTAGTATTTAGAAACTAATATATACTATTATACAAAAACTGATTTCATCTTCCTCCTTTAATGAAAGTGTCAGATCCATCCATGACACCTCAAAAGCTACATCAAATCATCATATAGAGTTTCTTTGCGAAAATATTTATACTTTTGCGTAATTATTTAATCATAAAATAGATGTTTTATGGTGTTTATGAATGTGTGCATAAATTTTTTCTTTCTTTTTGTTTATTTTATCTAAACGGTTCTCGATAGATCTAATGTCTTTTGTAATAACTTGTATTTTTTTTTTAAGTTTCACCACATTGACATTGGATGTCATTCCCATAAAATGTGTTTGATTGTAGAGAACCTGCAAAATAACAAAAGTCAAGATATATTCTTGTACATTAGCTAAATTATTAGTAACACATCTCTCTCGTTATTTTTGTTTGTTGTTAACTTACATTACTTCAATACTTTTTTTCATCTATATCAACGACATTATATCAAATAATGCACAACAACTAATAAATCACTCATTCAAATTAGGGTTCAAAATAGAAAGATATCAATTAACTAGAGTGAATTATTATTTTTTATTCAACTTATATTTGTGGAACCTGTAGCATCTAACTAAAGGGAATATTTGCAAAGTTTTTGGTACCTTGTTAACCAATTTGGCATCTTTAGCACTTCCAATGTCTTTTCTTGTTTTTAGTGTTGTTGTTATCTCATGAAAAATCTTCTTCTCATTAGCTAAACAGGTACAATTCCGTGTCTTGTCTTGCAATACAAAATCTTAATCTGTAATTAACAAAATTAATGATCAGTAAAAACATAACAATTAATATTTTAATGGAAGTGATATATCCTTTGTGTTTGTGAACTTACCAACAACGATTGGGAGTTTGATGGATTTGGCTCCTCTCTGGTGAGTTTTTAAATATATTAAAATGGCAATTATGTATTTTATTAGTTAATCAGTCACATAAGTACTTAGACCCTCTTCTCCTCTCCCTTCCAAACTAATCCAATCAATGATAACTGTTAATACAAAATGAGTCTCTACTCGTACATATAATTAATTATTATAAGAGAAAATCATAGTCTAATTCCTTTGGATCATCTACTTTAAAAAATGTACACAATATATAGGTAGTGCATACTTTATATTAATATATACATATACATATATATGTATACTTTATATTAATATATACATATATATATATATATATATATATTCATGTGTATCTACGTACCCTATACACATAACATACAAATGTATTGACAACATATACTTACGGATGGAGGTTCATTCTGTTTTGCTTCACTTCTGGACTCATATGAATATGCCAAGGGTAGTGAACTTGTTATTTTTTTAGCTAATTTGTCTCTGTCCAGCTGCATATAACAGGGAAGAGGGGCTACACCAAAGTGGAAAAAAAAAAAAAAAAACTTGTAATTAAAAAACAATAATACAGTTTTAATACATATTACAATGAACAATTTATAAAATATATATAATATAAATTTTATTCATGAATAATATATTTATCACACACATTAATACACTTATAATACATTGTGTCAATTTCTTAAAAAATAATAAATATCATAAAATTCCAAAACAATATCTTTATTAATATTAGTCTTGGCATATAAATAGAGTATATTATAAAAAAGGGAAAAGGGTCAAAAATACCCCTCAACTTTGTTTTATTAGTTGACTATGCCCTTACCGTTAAAGTGAAGTTAATTTTACCCCTACCATTACTAATTTCACCATATATACCCCTCATTTGACGGAAAGCCCCAAATCAACTTAAATTAACCCGAATCTTAAAAAATGATCCGTTACCCATTTTTAAACCCATGCCCGACCCGTCTGACACTTAAGCCAAGAGGTAACGTTTGAAGAGAAAGCAATCTAAAAAATCAACAAGAAGCAAATACTCATTTGCAATTCCTCATTTGCCTGTAATTATTGAAAATGATGAACAAAGGGAAAATAGCGGAGATAAATAATTCCTCATTTGCCTGTAATTATTGAAAAGGATGAACAAAGGGAAAATAGGGGGGAAGAAGCAATAACTTCAGCCTTTGTTTTTTCATTTTTCCGACCAGCCTCTCATCTCCACGTTGCTGTCCAGCCACCAAACAACCACCCCTAAACAACCCCATTTTTTCCGTTTCCACAGCCACCATCACCCACTTTCCGGCCGGCGACCAAACCCATCTGAAACCAGCCCACTTCGACGGAAAAAAATTCGTAAACCACCTCACAACCAGACGCCAACTCCGGCGAACCAGACCACCCTTTACTGTCTCTTTTCTCCAGCCAAAATGTCACCAAAAAACACCCAAATCGACCCCACTGGTCGACTTCCCTCAAACCATCTTCCTTCTCCAACCAGAAACTCATTCAGCTCCAAACACACACAAAAAAATCCGAGATCTGTCCATAATATTTTTCGAGGAGCAATTGTTTTGATTTCATCCAAAAGTTGTAATCTTTTTCATATATAAGCATTATTAGATTGAAGAGAAAATTGAAAGGGGGAAAATGGGTGGATCTTTGATAAGTTCGGGTATTTTGGTAATGGTGGGTTCTTTTTACATTGCTACACTTTTTGGTGAAAACCCATCTCTCTATATTCATCAAGAACAGCAACAAAGTGAAAATCTCACCGTTGATTCCAACCCCATTTCTTCAGATGTATGCACAAGTTGTTGAGAGAGAATGAGAAGTTAGGGGTTTGTTGTTATTTGCCATTTAGTATTGTGGGTCGGATTTGGATAAGGGTTAAAATAGATAATTGGGTAATTTCAGTTGAAATTGGGTTAATTTACGTTGATTTGGGGCTTTCCGTCAAATGAGGGATATATATGGTTAAATTAGTAACGGTAGGGGCAAAATTTACTTCACTTTAACGGTAAGGGCATAGTCAACTAATAAAACAAAGTTGAGGGGTATTTTTTACCCTTTTCCCTATAAAAAAAGTTAAAAGAATAAATTAGCAAAAAAAAAAAATATTTTTTATTTATGATTCTTTAAGGGACATGTAGAAACAAAATTCAACAATTAATAGGAAATTGAATGAGTGGTATGTTTTTAAAGAGTAATTTGTGATTTGCATCTCTAATGTATACATTTCTTTTGTGACTGAAGCCTTATTTTATTTTTTTTCTTTGTCGATTTGCACCTTAATCTCCTTAATTTTTTTAGAAACCTATAAAAAGCCAATTTTTTTCAATAATTTGCACAGAACAAAATAGGAAATTAAATATAAAAATACAAACAAAATCATTTGAAAATACCATCAGAAATATCTACATGGATTTTTCTTTTACAACTTTTCTCCATTCAAAAAGTCAAACTTTCTGGAGAGAACTATATTCACACATCTATGGATCATAGGCGAATCCAGGATTTCAAGAAAACGGGTGCACCATTGCTTTAAATATAAGATCAAAAAATTTATAATAACAATAACTAAGCGAGCAATACATAAAAATTACATTACTACAAAAAATATCATCAGTTTACAATTGTACTCGACGAGACTTCATATTTTGAAAACGATCTATAGTAGCATCATTACTTACATTTTCAAATATCTTCTGCTCTATCTTACAAACTAAACAACCATTCAAAAATTCTTCACCAATGCTATTACGTAGATCATTTTTTATGAGCTTCATTGAGGAGAATGTTCTTTCCACACTTGTCGTAGCAACAGGCAAAATCAAAGCCAACTTTACAAGCAAATAAACAAGAGACCAAGTTTGATCCAATTTTGTTTGTGCCATCATCATAGCAAGATCTTTAATCCCCTTCAAGTTGAGAAACTTGCTATCACACTCTCGAGCATAGACAATGAAACTATCAAGCTGATAACTGAGATCTCGAAGTTCATTATCACCAAACTCACTTTTATAATATTCGGCCAACTTCATTATTCTGCTCTTACTAAAATTAGCAAATGAATCAACCGGATTCAAACTAGCCATACCAAGGAGTAAGTCACTAGTCACAACATCAAAACGATTATTGAACTCCTGAAGTTGCAAATCAATAACTGCATAAAACATACACTTCCACACGAAAGTGATGTAAATATGAAATTTCGGACTTCTTACGCTTCGATATTGGATAGTGTTCAGTCATTTCCGGAACCAAAATATCATGTTTACCACAAAATGAAGAAACCTCATCCATCCACTCTCTCTCATTGTTTGTAATCTTCTCTTTGAAAGATTAAGCAATCCCATAGCATTGACAATATCTTGATCTTTCTTTTGTAAAGCTTTGTTCAATTCATTTGTAAGAAGCAACATCTTGAACATCAAATGCAACACAAAGATAATTCAAATTCTTGAATTTTATCTAAAAGGTTACCTGCCGCAAGTTTATCAAGATCATGTGGAGAATCTTCTTTCATATCTTTAAGCACATTAGCAATTGAAGAAAATATAATCATGAAATTTTTCAAGGTCTTGAAATGGGATCCCCAACGAGTATCACCCGGTCGTTGGAGTCCACGTTCTTGATTTAATCCTTGTTCGGTAAGAATTTCTCCAGATTTAAGCAATTTTTCCAACTTCTCAACTTGGTGTTGTCGAAGTAAGTCCCTGTGTTTAAAAGATGTCCCAATAGTATTCAAAACATTAGTGACAACATAAAAGAAATTTTTCACATCCGGATGTTTTTTAGAAAGAGCCACAAGTGTC
>JAJOOD010071096.1:0-21405 GCA_029582525.1 Solanum tacnaense | reverse complement strand
TAAGTTAAGTTAGTCAAGTAAAAAATATTTTTAAGACTATCAATAGTTCGAGGATGAAACTAATAATCAATACTTTTCTCTATTTTATATATATAATAAAAGAATATTGACTATCTGCAGATTCTGCACTAGAAGTTAGAATAAGCCAAGTAATATAAAATGGGGAAACTCCAATTTCTATTTCATCAGAGAGATACAGCAAATCTTTCTCAAGATTCTCATGGATAATATATATTATAACTTAAATTCTTTGATTAAATGTTCTCTAAACAATAGACTGCCCCGTGTATAGTGATGCCATGCAATTTACTAATTCAAGTTTCTGATTACATAATTTTCGTCAAATTAAAGAAACAGTCTTGAGATCTTGTCAACCTCACTTCCTTTTTACCATTTCCTCCCATTATGAATGATCTTAATCAGAAGTGAGATTCAAGATTTGAAATTTATGGATTCTTACACAGACTGTAAGATAGTACTATACGATAATAACTGGGGTCATAAGGAAATATTTGTGTATCTTTAGTGAATTCCTTAATAGGTAGGGATAAAAGCTATTGAATTCACCTGAACGCATACATTACATGTTAGATTCGCCAATTCGACCATAACACTTCACATTCTTTTGTCAAGCATCTATTCGGCGGAGGTTATATACATTCGAATGATGACATTATATCATGATTTTAGTCTTTAATATTCTTGAATAATGAATATACAAGGCTTATTAATCCAAGTAAATTATTTAACTATCACTACAGAATCCCACAACCAATGATTTCCCTTTAGCAATGAATTGCAGTCAAGTTCAGCAACATTCAATATTAAAAAAAAACGTCTCAAACATATTACGTATAAATGTTGATCATTGACATTGAACTCTAGATTATATATTCCAGTGCTAATACATGATACCTCATTGCCTTATATTATAGAAGTATATATAGATGTCATTTGAAAAACAAAAAAAACTCAGGCACTCAAATTCCCCACACAAATAGCAGCTAGAGAAGTTGCACAAAATGGTTTCCATGACTATTATTATAGAATTGCTAGTTTTGTTAACGTACCTCTTGGATACTAATGCATCGAACATTTCAACTGATGAGGCTGCTCTTTTAGCTTTCAAAGCTCATATAACTTCAGATCCAAATGGAATGCTGTCGAAAAACTGGACAAAAGGGACTCACGTTTGCAATTGGATAGGCATATCTTGCAGTAGAAGGCATCAAAGAGTGACATCACTAGACCTCAACGGCCTCAGACTAAGAGGTTCAATCGCCACAGAAATTGGGAACCTCTCCTTTCTTAGTTTCCTGGACATTGGCAACAACAGCATCCACAGCGAAATCCCTGATGAACTCGGTTATTTGAGGAGGCTGAAGCACTTGACCTTGTCAATGAATAATCTCACAGGTCAAATTCCAGAAAGTCTTGGATTACTGAGAAGGCTCGAGTTGTTGGATCTTTCTGAAAATGATCTCTTTGGATCTGTTCCTTCGTCTATCTTCAATGTCTCTTCTTTGAAAGTCATCAAATTGATTTATAATGCACTGTCTGGGACTTTGCCAAATGACATTTGCCATAATCTTCCGCGGCTGGAAAGCTTACAGATAGCAAGAAATCAACTCTCTGGCCAACTATCAAGCAACTTAGACAAATGCAAAGAGCTTACATACTTGTCCTTGTCATATAACCAGTTCACAGGTAAAAATACTGAACCAATTTCTTTATCTGCTACTTTTGGTTCATATTAGCAACAATTTTTAGTGAAAACAATGATAGGCAATTGAGAGGTATAACTTATTGTAACGTCTATTACAGGAAACTTGCCTAGAGACATGTGGAACTTGACAAAACTTCAACATCTATTTCTTGGATGGAATAACATAACAGGTACTTATAATGTTCTAGTTTAACTGAATCTGCCTACAACTGCATTTATTGCTGGACTTCTCACCTCGTAGCACTAGAGATTTTTGACATTTCCAAACTTGCTCTTCAAGTCATTTATATGAAATTAGTATTTGCATTTCAAAGGGTAGTACCAGAAAATGTTAGTATAGCTCTTTGTTCGTCATTTTCAAACAACAACAGCAACTACTACATTGGCTCAATTCTAGTTTTTGTCTGCTATATGAATCCTCATTATCCATGTTGATTCATTTAGTCACATCTTCAAAAGGAATGAAAGAGACTGCAAGAATTGCTGAAATATTTGAAAGGCATACAACTAACAGCTTTCTGTTATTTATAGAAACATACTGACTGTAATGCTGTTATACAGTATTGGACATTTAAGTGTAGTAACCACACAATTTGACATATATTTTACAGGACATATACCAAGTGAAATTGATAACCTATCAGCAATTCGAAGATTAAGTCTACGCCGGAACAATTTGGTGGGAAATCTTCCACCATCTATTGGAAATTTGTCAAATCTAGAGATGATAGACCTAGGTGACAACAGTCTATATGGAGGCGTTCCTCAGGAGTTTGAACATCTTGTAAATTTGAAAGAAGTGTATCTTGGTCCAAACAGATTATCAGGTGAAGTTCCAAGGCGTATGTACAACATTTCTGGACTAAAAAAGATTTCATTTGTAGCAAATGAGCTTTCAGGAACACTTCCCCCAAACATAGGCCATACTCTTCCAAATCTTGAAGGCCTTTACCTTGGGGAAAACCAGTTCACCGGGCTGATTCCTACCTCAATTGTGAATTCCACCAAGCTTATCCAGCTTGATTTTGGTCGCAATCTGTTTAGTGGACCTGTACCTATGAATCTTGGAAAGCTACAACAGCTTCAATTCATCAACTTGCAAGTAAACCAATTGACGAATGATCAATCTACAGGCGAGTTAAGTTTCCTGACTTCATTATCTAATTGCAAGTATTTGAAAACCGTTCAAATAGGAGGTAATCAATTTAATGGAAGTCTTCCAAAATCTCTAGGTTCAGGAAACTGGTCCTTTTCCCTTGAATATTTCATTGCCCTTCAAAGTGGTATCACAGGAAAAATACCAACTAACATCAGTAACTTTAGGAACCTGGAGTGGTTAAGCTTGGGAGACAATAAGCTTATAGGATCTATTCCTCCAGATTTGGGGAACTTGAGGAATTTGAAAAGATTTAGCCTGGAGAAAAACAATTTAGATGGAATTATACCAACTAGCTTGTGTAACATGGAAAACTTGTACCAAATTATCTTCGGGAAAAATCAACTTACTGGCGAATTACCAAGTTGTTTTGGAAATCTTTCTTCTTTAAGAGAACTCTACTTAGATTCCAATGCACTAATTTCCCATATTCCATCAAGTTTTTGGAGAAACAAAGATCTTTCAGTTCTCGATTTGTCCTCCAATCTGCTGAATGGATCTCTTGCAGTAGAAATGGGAAACACAAGGAGTTTGTGGATGTTAGATTTATCTGGCAATCAGTTCTCTGGTCAGATACCTAGTACGATTGGCCAACTACAAAACTTGGTTAGCCTTTCGTTGTCAAAGAATATGTTAGATGGTCCTATACCTGAACTATTTGAAGATTTGGTTTCATTGGAATATTTGGATCTATCTAGCAACAATCTAACAGGCATGATCCCCAAGTCCTTGAGGAATCTTGAACATCTCATGTATTTCAATGTCTCGTTCAATGGGCTCATGGGTGAAATTCCAGATGGAGGGCCATTCGTAAATTTTACAGCTGAATCATTCATGGGTAACCCTGCATTATGTGGATCATCACGCTTCCATGTGATGCAATGCAGAGTCACAAGTCTTGAAAGAAAAAGAAAGAGTAGAGTCTTAACTTCTGTCCTTGCATCAGTTTCCTCAGGAGTTGTAGTCACAACCATTTTCATCATTTGGTTTCTGAAATGCCGAAAAAGGAGTACGGAACTTCCTCTAGTTGATACATTTGGTCAGGTACATAAGAGGATTTCGTACTATGATATTTCTCAAGGGACAAACAACTTTGATGAAGCAAACTTGATTGGAAGGGGGAGCCTTGGTTTGGTGTACAAAGGGACACTAGCAGATGGAATGGTTGTGGCAATAAAGGTATTCAATACAGAACTGCAACATGCATTTAGAAGTTTCGAGGTGGAGTGTCAAGTTTTACGTAGCATTCGACACAGAAACCTTGTTAAGGTGATAAGTAGTTGTGCCAATTTTGATTATAAAGTGTTGGTGCTAGAGTACATGCCCAATGAAAACCTCGAATGTTGGCTTCACTCTACTGACAAATTTTTGGATATAACTCAAAGACTAAAGGTGATGATTGATGTGGCTTCTGCTGTGGAGTATTTACATGGAGGTCATTTGTTTGTAGTCGTCCATTGTGATTTGAAACCAAGTAACATACTTTTGGATGGAGATATGGTGGCAAAAGTGAGTGACTTTGGGATATCCAAACTTCTAACATCTGAGACTCTAATAGCACATACCAAGACCTTGGGTACTATTGGCTACATGGCACCAGGTAAATGTTATTACCAAGTTCATTTGAAGATTTTAAATGACATTAATTATTTTCATTAATGATCGTGTGATTCTTTTTTCTTTTTTTTTGCAGAGTATGGGTCAGAAGGCAAAGTATCAACCAAGGGAGATGTTTATAGCTTTGGTATTTTGTTAATGGAGACTTTTACAAGAAAGAGCCCTGTGGATGATCTATTCGTTGGAGACTTTACCATGAAAAGATGGATATGCCAATCATTTCCAAACCAATTGGTGGATGTAGTGGACATTAATCTATTTTCACTGGACGAAGAAAATTTTACTTCTAAAGAGAGATGCTTCCAATCAATCATGGAATTAGCTCTTGAATGCACAAATGATTTGCCGGAAGAGAGAATCTGCATGGAAGATATTACTCTGCGACTCAAGAAGATCCTAACTCAATTTCTGCAGAATGCTGTGACAAACTAAATGGATCTATGGTGGATTTGTCACATTGTGTTCACGGGCACAATAAGTTGGGCTAGTACATGGAACTAAGAGATTGAAAATATTCCGTTTCAATTATTTTAGAAAGTTCGTTTGGTGTTTGTTCTTCTCTATAAGCAATAATTCTTTATGTAGGTATATCATTTTTCTTCTTGTTTTTTTTTTTCCTTCTGATGAAGCATCAATCAATAAAATGTTATCATCGAAGACTTATCATAGTCGCACTGCTTTTTTTCTGAACTTGGTAAAATTTATGCTTAGTCAGATATTTATACAAAAAATGTGAACTTAGAACTTAAATAAGTAAGATCACAATATGACATGATAATTATGAAATGAAAATAAACTAAACATAGAATTTGAATAAGCAGATCACTAAATCACATGATATTTCTTAGTCATTGCATTTCTGACACCTCTTTCCTGGTCTCACCTAGACTTTCCTAATTCCTAATAATAACCTTGAATCGTCGGTAAATGAGAATCAAGTTAGTGCTTGATAATAAACCATGAAGATTTGCTGAGACCTATAGCAGAATTCAATACCTCGATTGCCTGCACCAGTCTTAATATACCTTCCAAAGCTTAGTCAGTAATGCTAAGTGCTTCATTCTGCTTTCAGGTTACCCTTGGAAAGGTCATCTAATACTGACTAATGGTGCTAGTGAAACAATATGGCTACAACATTTTCAAGCCCCTTGGACATGTAAAGCACAAAAGTAACAAACATGAACTTTTGCCACTATTCTCATCAATGCATTGCACATAACTCCTTTGATCACCTAAATATAGCAGAAATGTATTTAGAGCACAAATAGAGTCTCTAATCGAAAACACTCCGTGATCATACAGAATCTTAATCCAGAGTAAATTTCTCACTCAAGTATGTGAAATTACTTAGTAAGGTCACTTAAGTTATTTTCGTATCAACAAAGTCACTCTACCTATGAGTTTCCTCTTACAATGTCACTTTAGCCTTCCAATCACCAAAAATATGACTTGACATGAGTTTTAAGATAAATTACTGATTAGTAACAAGAAAATTTGTGTTCGGTGGAAATTCTCAAAGCTCACCATCATATTTTTGCTGATACAAACACAATTAAGTTAGTAATTTCACATAATTGAGTGATTTTTTGAGAAATTTAAGCAAAATCCTAAAATCTAAACCAGAACAATACAGAGGATTCCAGTAATTTGAAAGCGTAGAACCAGAAAAGCATACTGGTTAGAAAGATGAAACCTAACATATCATTCGAAGTTATTGATAGAGAAAAAACCTTTGATTTTTCGCAATACTGAATTGGGACGGACATGGAAGCTCCTTCGATCTCTACAAGTTGTGAGCGCCATCACCTCCTCTTCGTCTTCCATATTCAATTTGATCTGATCTCTCTCGATTTTACATTTTACACTCTCTGTTGACACTCTAGTCCTCCCTCCACTCCACCCTCCCCGCGCGCGGTTTTTTTTTTTTTTTTTCTAATCAAATTTTGGGGCTTTTTATTATTATTAATAGAAGCAGGGAACAATACATTAAAGAAAGAGTTGCCAAAGACCAACCCTTTCCCTATGTAAAACAAAAAAATGAAACACATCTTTCCTTCAGTAATGTTTCATAATCCACCGCCTCTTCAACTTCATTTCTCCAGAAAACCTTGACACCTGAAAAAAATGTTACTCCTTTGGTCAAAACCCACCTTCTATCTCCTCATGTTGTGGGTATCACCTGTGAGTATTCCTATTTATGATAGATTGCGTTTCACCATTTTGGTTGTTTCTGATATGCAGTTGTGTTCGCTGGTACAATTGCGGCATCTGCTCATGATATTTGCTTGTGGATCTCTTTCCAGTGTGAGTGTATTGCTTTACTGTGTAAACACATTCAACTTTGTAGACTTCACTGAATATATTTTGTATATGTAGTAAATGTGAATCAAACTATGTTGTAGCCAATCCTCCCCCCTTATCCCTTCTTGGTGTTACTCTTAAATATGGACTCTGTAGCTTATCACTATTCAAAATCTTTCTTCCTTTTGCTTCAAGGCTCTTGAATTTCTGTATAAATGCATTTTCCCTGCTCTATTGCCTGATTTGCTATGTAGTCTGCAAGTTGATTTCCTTCTCTCATGTGCTGAAAAGTGTGTTGTTTATTGACCATTATTTCCTTGATTTCCTCCACCATGTCTCTGATTATCCCACCGTCCTCCTAGCACTTTGCACATTAGCATAGAATCTGACTGTATGATAATCCGATTGTAATTTGAATGCTTGCAGTGTTTACTTGCTTCTAGAATAGCTCTAGCTTCCGCCACAGTTTTCGTAGTATTTTCTATACTTGCCCCTTCTGCAAAAACCAAATCCCCTTTCTCGTTTCTCAAACAGTAGGCATAAGAGCTTAGCCCTGGATGCTCCATCAGTGTGATATTTTACCCACCCTCCTCGTGCGCGGGGTTGTCAATTTATGTCACGTTTGTTGACTTAAAAAGTTTTTTAAATGGGAAAATATTAAAATTTGACGTGTATGCTAATATATAGATAATGTACTACAATTAAGAAGAAATATTGATGAGAAGAAATAACAACTGTATTATTTTTTCTTTTTCATTTGTTCTTGTCTTTTTACTTTGTTACATAAATAGGGATATATGTAGATGTATATGAGCCTATTTGGATTGATTAAATTTTTTATTTTCAAGTCATTTTTAGCTTTTGAAAGTATTTGACAAGGTTAAAAATAAGTTTTAAAAAATTAAAAAAAAATTAAAATCAAAAGTAGGGTCACTCTAAACTTTTTTATTTTTAACTTAAAAGTTCTTTAAATTTGACTTTTCAATTTTTGATTTAAAATAAATTTTTTTAAATCAATTCAAAGGGACTATATACTTAGACATCAAGTATATTGTATAGATAACTAGTTTATAACATATTATATAGTATATTGTGTATATATCTATCTTATAACACAATGCATATCATGTGCACATGGATGTTACCGCACAAAATATATCAAATTAACCCTCAGTCATCAAGATGAAAGCTCATATGGTCAACCAACCTATAATCCTATTCTTACTTAATTCAATCTAAGAAAAAGTTTTAAAAAATAAATTTTTCACATACCTTCGCCTCAAGAGTCATTCGTATTGACTATTGAGGTGAAAATTAATCAAGATCTTATAACGGAAAATTAAATTCTTTAAACATAATTGAATCTTAGCTCAATTTAAGAGTTGAGGACAGGGTTGTTCACGGTTTGGATAAAAACCGATCCAAATCCAAAAATCAAACCAAACCGATAAAATAAAACCGATTTTATTTGGGTTTGGTTTAGTTTAGTTTTAGATTTTTGAAAACCGATAGTATTTGGTTTGGTTATGATTTTATTCGAAAAAACCGAAGAAATAACCGAACCGAACCGAACCGATAAATTATATACATATATTTTATTAATATACATACTTATATATTGTTTTATAAACAATTTTGAAGACCTTATATATGTTTTCATTAAAATTTCTTTATACTTATTTATTGAAAGCAAGAATGTCCAAGGTGAAAACATTTATCTTATTGATTTCATGTATATGAATGTCTATGACAATTCTATGTTAGACTGAAAATGTTATTGTCTCTTCCTTCTAGGCCAATATAGTGAATTTTAAAGTTTTATTGATAGTAAATTCAGTGATCGAAAGTTCGGTAATTTAAGTCACTTCAATTATTTTTTGTTTTGAATGGATTGTTGTCACTTTTTTCACATTTTGAATGAATTGTTTCTTTTATTTTTGTGTATGGTTAATAACCGCATAACCGATCCAAACCAAATCGAAACCGATAACCACCAAACCGATCCATGTATATTATATTTGGTTTGGTTTGGTTTGATTTTGATAATTTTAAAATCGATTAAGTTGGTTTGATTTTGATTTTGACCAATAACCGATCCAAATCAACCCGTGAACAACCCAAGTTGAGGAGATCAATCCTCAAATTTGACCCATTTTCAAGTCAAATTGGATCCATTTTTCAAGTAAAAATCGTCTCTCCTCTGTTGGTAGAATCTGCTGGGTTTTTGAAACTATGTAAATTGGGAATCTGTGATGTCAAACCCACTAGAATTGGGCATTGCGGTGCACTGTGCACTGCCATGGGCGGGTCAAAAAAGGGATTGTATACTGTCTTATCGGCGGTACAATATCTACAAATTTTCAGAGTTACGATCTCAAATAAACATCCCTGCGTGATCGCCATTGAGGTAATTCCTGCGTTTTACTTTAATTTCTGCCTCTACAAACTATGCATTCTGCAATATATGCTAAGCTGCTAACTGTTAAGTCAAGTTCATAGAAATAGTAGCAAATACCCATTTTAAAGTTTCAGATTTGTTTAAAAGGTACAAATATTTATTTTTATATAATAAGAGAGATATTTGGAACTGCATTGAGGGATGGTGTTTGGTATAATTGGCAGCTAATTCTACAATTTTTTATTTTCAGTTAGAGTTTTGACTATTGCACAATTATAATTCATTCTTGTCTACAAGTTGTTGTTTAAGATGACAAACTACATATCTACAAAGACATTGACACATCCTCTAAATACCAACTCCAGTTTGAGTAGCTACGACTTTCATCACCGATACAGGTATTAATTAACTTGGTTTGTCCTATAATATCGCAAAAAGTCATTCCCAACTTGAACTTCTCTTTTCTTAGAAAACCGTTATTATTGGCCTAACAACAGACTTTATGTAGAGTTCAGAATTTCTAGTCAGCTTAGTTATGAGATTATAACAACTGCACTTCAATAATTTCACAAATAATCAGATTGTGTCATCAGGACTTTAGACAAAATTACTTAAGACTTTATCAATTTGCTCTATCACTGTCAATTTTTAATGGCCTCCATCTAATTTCCACCTGAGTAGAACTTATTTATTGAGTTGAAGTACATATGGCCTACATGTTATAGAGTTTGACTTTACATATACCATAAATACACTGGCTAAACTTGGATCTAACAAGTTGCCTCTATAAGGATGGTGATAGAACGATAAGCTATTGAATAACCTTTATCCTGCTATATTATTTCAGATCCATTACCTTCATCTTACGTATACTAGAGAGAAAAATATCTACTTGCACTATTCTGCAAAGGCAATATATAGACATTATTGGTGATTTGATTTTTCAGTTTCTTTTTGACACCTCTTAAGATTGTAACTTGTAATATTGAACATTCAAAAAAAGCTCAAATATGCCAGCAAACTTAGTGAAATGGCCTATCCATGTCACTCGGTAATAGTTGGGCATAGAAATGCCATCGACGTTACCATTTTGGGCTACATATGTCATTACCCACTAATGGACCCCTAATATTACATTATCTAAATCTTTTATTACTTACCGGTTCCCTCCCCTCTGACCCCTTTTACGAGTGGCATTTGTGAACCATTTTGTTAAGTTCAATGTTATTTTTCTGTTTATCATTTGATGCATGACATTCAACCTTTTTGAATCATATATATTCCTATTTAAACGTCTGTAGTTTCTGATTTTATGTAATAAATATAACAAACTTATAAGGACAAGTTTGTTCCTTATAGGCTTATACTATAACACAATTATTTTATATGGAAAAACTATACTCTCTTATTTAATTGGATTATGAATCTTATCCTATTCTACATCATTCACAAATTTCACGTACTTTACGGCTCTTAAAAAGATTTAAGAAAAACACAAATTTGTGTAAGAAAAAAAAACAAAGACGGGCTTAAAAATGAGTCCACTAATGAGATGTAGCTGGTATGTAAGTACATTTGTGTGTGTGAATTATGAGTATATATGAATTTTCATGGTGGAATTTGGGGTGTTATAGTAGTTGGGACGTGGTGGTGGCTTGGGAAAAGGACATATAATTTGTTTCAGAATAAAGAAAAAGAAAAAAAGACGAGCTTAAAAGAGAGTACACTAATGAGGTATATTTGGATATGGAAAGTACATACGAGTGTGTGAATTAAGAGTATGTATGTGTTTTCATGGTAGAATTTGAGGTGTTACAGTAGTTGGGTGTTGCGGTGGCTTGGGAAAAGGACAGAAAAAGATGTTTTTTTAATAAGACAGGTTTAAAAGAGAGTACACTAATGAGGTGTAGTTGGTTGTGGAAGTACATATGAGCGTGTGAATGAAGAGTATGTATGTCTTTTCATGTTGAAATTTGCGGTGTTATAGTGGTTGGGATGTGATGGGACCTTGGGAGAAGGCTCAAATATGCCACTGCAGTTAACGAAATGGATAACATATGTCACTCGTAAAAGGGGGTGACCATGTGAGAGGGGTGGCGGTGGTAACTAATGAAGGGTTTAGATAATGCTACATAGCAAAATCTGATAGTAGCAGGTAATGGAATATATGGACAAAATGGTAACGTCGGTGGCATGTTTATGTCCAACTATAACGAGTGGCATGTTTATGTCCAACTATAACGAGTGGCATAGATAGGCCATTTTGTTAAGTTCAATGGCATATTTGAGTTTTATCCCTTTAACATTCAAAGTCAAGATGTTTTAACTGGATTACACAAGAGGCGATTGTATCCAAGCGAGCCCATTATATAAAGTTGGATACTTGAAAGGAGGAAATGCATATTAAGAACTTCTTTTCTGCTTTTGCATTTTAATTTCCTTCATACCCCTATCAAATACTTTGGTTCTTAAAAAAATAATGATGGCAAGGGCCGGGATGACAGGCCTCCTTTTACTAATCTACTGCATCAATATATCTGCTTCAAGGACAAACTTTACTGACGAATCAGCTCTATTAGTCTTCATAGCACAAATAACCAATGACCCCGATGAAACTCTGATAAGAAACTGGACACAAGGGACTGAAGTTTGCAGTTGGATTGGTGTTTCTTGTAGCACACGGCATCATAGAGTTGTCTCACTAAACCTCAAGAGTCTAAGATTAAGAGGGTCCATTCCGAAAGAAATAGGGAACCTTTCCTTCCTTAGTTTCTTGGATTTTGGCAACAACACTTTTAAGGGTGTAATTCCCAATGAACTTGGACGTCTAACGAGACTCAAGTACTTGTCCTTGCAAATGAATAATCTCACTGGTGAAATCCCACAAAGCCTTGGATTTCTTTCGAGGCTTGAAGTGCTGGATCTTTCTGAAAATGACCTATATGGATATGTTCCATCATCTATCTTCAATATCTCTTCTTTAAAGATCATTGATTTGAATTTGAATGATCTAAGTGGGAATTTGCCAAATGACATGTGCAGTAATCTCCCAATGCTGCAATATTTATTCATGGGTAACAATGGTTTAGTGGGTGAACTTCCCAGTCGTTTAGATAAATGCACCCAACTTGTAGCTCTGTCCTTGTCTTACAACAGATTCACAGGTAATTAACTAACTTGTACTTCTCATTTCCTTTTTTTTTTTTTACTTCTTCTTGAATTGATCATTGTATTTTTTCCTGATATTGTATCTTAATTAATAGGAAATTTACCCCGAGAAATGGGGAACATGTCAAAGCTTCAAGATATGTTTCTTGGATGGAATAAATTGACAGGTAAACTCTATATATATGGAGCGTTTTACGAACATAGAATGTTTTAAAAAGACCATAAGAGCAACCATCAACTAACAACCTTGGATCCTCTTCTGAGGCGTTTAAACTTCTTGTCTTTGCAAATGAATAATCTCACTGGTCAAATCCTAGAAGCCTTGGATTTCTCACAAGGCTTCAACTTCTTGATCTTTCTGATAATGATCTATTTGGAAATGTTCCATTTTCCATTTCCAATGTGTCTTCCTTAAAGATCATTGATTTGGGATTTAATCGGATTAGTGGGAATATCCCAAGGGGATTTTGTACTAGGCTTCCAAATCTGCAAGGTTTATTTCTCTCAAAAAATCAATTAGCAGGCCAAATCCCAAGTGGGCTGAATCAATGCACACAACTTATTTACCTTTCCTTGTCATATAATCAGTTCACAGGTAATTAGTAATGTTAATTCAATTCTTGGACTATATATACTTGATTCAGAATCATTTAATCCTTCTACAATGTTATGAGGCTATCTGATTGTGTTCATATATGTATTAACAGGAAGTTTGCCAACAGACATGTGGAATTTGACAAAGCTTCAAGAATTATATCTTGGATTGAATAACATAACAGGTATTTTGGTTCTAAGTCTAATAATATTCTAGTTAATTAGAAATTGTAGTAGTAGCAAAATATGTTCATATAGCTCTTTGTTATTCATTTTCAAACAACAATGACTACTACTACATCGGCTCAATGCTAGTTTGTGTCAACTATATGAATCCTCGTTATCCGCATTAATCCATTTAGTCC
The DNA here is from genome assembly GCA_029582525.1 of Solanum tacnaense. Taxonomy (NCBI): domain Eukaryota; kingdom Viridiplantae; phylum Streptophyta; class Magnoliopsida; order Solanales; family Solanaceae; genus Solanum; species Solanum tacnaense. The sequence continues at coordinate 8,080 of JAJOOD010071096.1, read as the reverse complement.
CCATCTCAGTCCAAGGTTCAATGTCACGCCCCGAGCCTACACCCTGGATGTGGCCGGCACTCAAAGACCATTGCTGGCCCCCAAGCGAACCCTTGGCCTGACTTTCTTAACTCAGGAAACCTAACTCAACAGAATAACTCCATGCAATGCAAGGACATAAAACCACTTAACTGATAAAAATCTGGCCAAAAAGGCAACTCGAGTCTCAAAATATAATATTACATATATACATAGATGAGAGACTCAAAACTAACTGACTGACTGTCAATGAAGCCTCTATAATATTGAGATGGATGTTGGGATAAACCCCGCAACATCCTAATAAAACAAAACTAAGAGAACAACACAATTGAGTCATCCGGAACACAAAGAGGCTCACCACTGACTCTGGAGTGTTCAGTTGGATCAACGGCGTGCTGGATGCTGATCCTGGGTACCTGCGTCTGCATCATAAAAAGATGCAGGCCAACTGACATCAGTATATGGAATGTACGAGTATGCGAGCTGGAAAGCTAAACCACCACTTAAGCTTGAAAGGGATACAAAAGAGAACTTACCTTGGCTCTATTCAACTCATGAATAACTGAACTCAGTATAAAGCAATGAGACACATGCAATATATATAGCTTGCAAAACTATTTAAAACATGACGTCAAAATTATATTTATAATATCATGAAAATACCATGCTTCCTCTCAAAGTCTACTTGTGCAATGCATGAATGAAGTCTCATACCCCCATCCATACTAAGCAGAACTCCTCGAGGAACCATGCAATCTTTCCTGTGGGAGTTTCTCTAACCGATAGCCACCACTACATGCTTAAGTAGTGATACAACGTTTTACCTCACGTTGCCCAAGGACCATCATATACCTTGCCGTGATATAGGACCTTACTTTAACTTTAACTTAGTGGATCCACTAGCTTAACTTTCGTGATCATCTAAAAAGTATGACCCGAGAAATCCCATGTTTGGCTACATGGTTCTTATGGAGAGTTGAGTTAATATGAACTCGTGTCCCCAATTCGATGCTCAAGACTACTCCCAAAAATATAATTTAGCTCATAAGTGTTTTAAACACATCTTTCTTTAGTTGAGATAATTACTCAAGACTTAGCCCAAAGGCTCTTGAAAATTCTTTTTTTAAAAAAACATCTCAAAACCATATTTTAATATGATCATTGATGACTCGGGATATTCATACTGCTTAAACATAGATGGTATATTTAGAGACCATACTGTTTAAACATTGATGACATACTCGATTTGTCATACTAATCATGTTTTAGAAACTCTTTTGCAAAGCTCATCTTTCTCAAAAAGAGATAGTACTCAAACTTCTCAAAACTCTTTTGGAAATCTCAGTTTCCTCTCATCTTAAATGTGAAAATATTTATAAACTTCTTTGGGAATACTTAGTTCCCTAATAACTTTTGAGAAATGCACTTGATTCTTACTCTTGGCTTAACTTGAAACTCTATACTCCTTACTTGACTTGAAACTCTATGCTCTTTACTCAACTTGAAACTTGAGCCTTAAAATGAAGTTAAAACGTTCAATAAAGACTCTTGAAAAACTTTAAAGACTTGTTTTGACTTACCTCTTAACTTCTAAGCTTGACTCTAACTTCACTTGACTTAAAAACTAACTCTCCTTGAATTGGAATTATGGATTCAAGGTGTATGATCACACACTTATGGATGACTTCTTGACGTTTAGAAAGACTTTGGAGTGTTGGAAACAACTAGGAAACATATGTATAATACCAAGGAACATGCATGAGAAAGTGTGAAAAGAATGGGGAAACTTGGCGTCCTTGGCGCTCTGCAAGGCGCGGGGCGCCAGACCACAAGGCTCAGAAGGATTGCTGGGGCGCACTGCTAGGCGCGGCGCCCCAAGGGGAGAAGTTCAGAACACTTCTTGGGGCGCTCTGCAAGCCGCGACGCGCCACCCTTTTTCCCCAATGACTTCGACTTTTCTCCTTCATTTCTCCAACTCTAAACCTCCTTAACTTCATTGGTTCCAGCCCCAAACATTTAGAATCATAAACCCCTCAACATACAATAGATTTCAACTCACAAACACAACAGGAAACAAGTCCCAAATCAACAAGAACTTCAACACAATCACAACCAACAACTTCAACAAATACAACCAACAACTTCAACAAACACACAAATAAATCTTTTCTCGAAAATAAAACGAGTTTGGCGTGTGGGGGAAAGAACCAACCCAACACTATGAGCTCACATACCTAAAAGGGATCACCCCCGACGATATCCACGACGATCTTGACGAATCCTTGCTGCTTCTTCTCTTTTCTCCTCTTCTTCTCCCCTTCTCTCAAGAACCCTAACTCTCACTCTCACTATCACTCTTTAAAAATGAGAAAAACTGATCAAAATCAGTCTAACACACTAATATATATCCTGAAGAAAATGCTAGGGAAAAGACCAAAATACCCTTGCAAATTTCCGGACAGACTTCCCTGCCAACTGCCCAACTTCCAAAGGGCATAACTCCCTCATACGAACTCGGAATCGCGCAAACTCGGCAGCGTTGGAAAGAACATTCCACGAAATTTGCAAACATAACTGGGACTACACATAACTCATCCCGAGCTAGGAGTTATGACTGCTCAAAGTTGGCCAAAAACTCACTTTTTCCCATACATAGCCAAATTTCCAGATTTTTTATTTTTTTTGAATTCCTTCCAAAAATAATTAATTCCAGTTCTAAGCCTCTTCATAGTTATTTCAAATTGCCGGATGTTACATTCAATAATCTAAGTTTTCTAACATTAAAATTTCTCTATGTTTTCTGTTAACATACAAATATCTAACAAGATTAAAAGCATCCTAACGAACATTGAGTATGTTGGAGGTACCAACATGATTGAGCTTTAATATCAACTAGTAGTTGGTATCACCTTTATGGATCTTACTATTCCATTTTGCTCTACTTTTCGCCGAGTCAAAATGGATTCTAACAGATAGTTGGTCTTTCTTTCAACTTCCTCCCATGTGATTTTAGATCTACCTTGTTCCTTTTTTAAACAAATCCAATCACCATATAACATATAACTTATGAGCAGTAAACGAGAATTTGACTGACGATTCGACCTGACTTTATGATCATGTAGTATTGAAGTAGGTGATTTCCAAAATGTTTCAGGCAATAATGGCCCTACACCCCATAATTGCTTTCCAAACTGATTACTTACAATCGATGAATGGACTCTCAAGATCATAACAAGTATTGATCAACAATGCAATAGAACCTTCTATCTCATCCAACCATCTTGGCTTTTGACTCGGACTTGATGGACCGCCATTGCAGTGATGACTCGGACCACGATGGTTTTGCTTTATATCAGAGTAACTCAGAGCCATACTTTCAGGCAATCCAGGAAGAATTTGAATCTCACCGTGTTTCATGTCGTCCACATGGTTCTTCCATGCTGCAAACTCCATAGCAGCAGCACACGCACCAGAAGTGAAGAAAGAGACAACAGGTATGTCAAATTTCATGAAAATTTCCTTGCTCCAGCTCATCATGACATTTACCACCACAGACGTGTAACGCACGTTCCCAGAGACTAGTAAGACTTAACCGGATAAACACATCAGGAATGTGAGCAATTTTGTGCCAGTCTTCTCCTATTCCCTTATCACACCGCTTGCTGGTCAGTGTTGGACATTTCCTAACTGTTAAACTTGTGAGGGCTGTTAGTGAAGTTATAAACTTGCAGTCATAAACAATCAACTCTGTCAGTGAAGTTAAACCTTCATGCCCTTCCTCTGTGTGGGTGTATTTCAGGGAAACTACTGCACATGCCAATGGGGGTCATGTCTTTCATTGCTGCCCACCACAAAGACTTTTCGTTAGCCTTAATTTCTCTGCCAAAGTTTTCCACATAACAACAAAATTGACTCATTCCACATAACTTTTCATTCACAGTTGATACAAATTCATTGATTGAAATTTTATTGAAGAAATAGGCTTTATATTCTCTTTACATGTATTTATTGACGAACAATGCAACTTTATAAGCAACTAAAAATATCGGAAAGTACACCCGTTTCTTTACAAAATTCAGACCCCAGAAAATAACAGTACACCTAAACTAGTTAAAGTTACCATATATTTTACACAATTCATACATATAATATGTTTGTATATAACCATTGTTTTTTTTTACGAGATAGCATATTCAGTGAACAATTTCACATTCATCAATACCAATTTATATACATATTTCTGACATTAAAAAATGTAAGAAAAACCAAAAAACGAAGAAACACCAATTTCTATACAAACATGTAAATCCTTCCATCCCTTGCTCGGGAGACTCTCTAGTGCGTTGTAAGCTTAGATATGGAGGTAATACTTGTTGCATCTATTTTCCCCCAGACATCCAATTTCATGACAGAAAACATGAACTGTTCTGTTTGGTGTTTTTTCCATGTACCATAATATTCATTCAGAAAGTGATAACCAACAACTGTAAGCCAAAAGTGCATTATCCGATAAAACAGCAGCAAGTAGAGTGAATAGATTTTACCTTAACAAGTATAATACAAATTGATCCTTCATTTGTTTCCAAAAGAAAATCGGAAAATTACATAACTCACTAATATATATCCAGATTAGTAATGCGAGCAATTTTGTGCCAGTCTTCTCCTATCCTTTTCTCATAGAGTTTTTCTAGTTCTGGACATCCAGTAACTGTTAAACTTGTGAGGGATGTTAGGTGCTGCAATCCCTCCGGTAAACATTTTATCATCTCACAGTACTCAACAGATAATTCCGTGAGTGAAGTTAAACCTTCCAGCCCTTCCTCGGGGAGACTCTCTAGTGCATCACAACCAAGAATTTCCAGATGCTTCAAGGCAGTGAGACTAACCAGGCTAGTAGGCAGCTCTTTGAGATTCTTGAAAAAAGAGATTTTCAAGCATTTGAGATCTACAAGGCTTCTGAACATCTCTTCTGGGAGTGAAGTCACTTCGTCGTTACTGCTAATGTTGAGGGAAGTAAGAGTGCTAAGATTAGATATGGAGCACAAAGCTGTGTCCCCCTCAATTTCCAATTCCTTGACAGAAGAAAGAGCTGAAAAAACAAATATAGGGCAATGCATAATCTTCATCTCTTGAAGCATGGGAAATTGCTCTTCTGTTTCCTTTTTCAGCAATCCTTTCAAATTTCGAAAGTGGCATATACAAAGTTTTCTCAGGGATGGAAACCTTCGTCTTGTAGGGAATCTAGAATGAATATTATCCTCTTCAACATACTCTACCTCCCAAGACCCGTCGTATAACTCTAGACTTTCTAGACAAGGCAGCTCCCCAAAGGGTGGTAAGTGCGAGCAGTTTTCACAGCCATAAATTTCAATAGAGATGACTTTTTCCAAAACTGAATGATTCATCCAGTCTGGAAAGCGAAAACCACTGAATCCAAAGATTTTTAAATATTTCAGATTGGGGTGTGGTTTGAGGGCTTCAAGCACTTTAACTTCTTCTGATTCATATCTACGCGGTCCATTCCAAATCATGCTTAAAGAGTGCAGATTTGCTTTTGCAGATAAATTGGCTTCTTTTGCCTCCGTATCATTCTTCACCCTCTCAAGGTGTGTGATTGACATTGAGCCATGGAGATTTAAATTTCGTAGTTCACCAAGTTTATAACCTTTCTTCCTTCCCACAGCAAAACGACCTAAAGTCTTAAGGCATGTCAATGATACTATCCTTGGTGGCATAGAATTCAATCCATAGCAATGATCAAGTAAAAGATTTTGGAGACTACCAAGTTTACTTGTTTGTTTTGGCAAACAACAAAGTGAGCAGCAATTATTTAGAGCAAGAGTCTGAAGATTTTGAAGCCTGCATAACCTCTTTGGAAGATTACAAATTTTATTGTCAGACAAGTCCAGGTATCTTAAATGTATTAGATCTCCAATGGAAGACGGTAACTGCTTAAATCCTAATTTACTTAGATTAAGCACCCTTAATGAGACAAACTTTTTCAAGAGCAAAGGAGAGTAAGAAGACACCACTTCAGTGAAACCAATGGACATTGTATGTTTGTAATCTTTTACATTTATTTCGCGGATATTGCTGCTTGATGCACTTGCCGAAAACAGAGATGTAGCCAAATCATGGATGAGATCATGAATCTTGAAATAAGTTTTACTATATCTAACTTCAATCTCCTGGAAGAAAGACCTCAAGTATAATTCATTCCATACTTCATTACCCACATCCTCGGGATCCAAGTTTCCTTTCGATAAAAGAAAACCATGTGCCATCCAGAGAGCGATCAGATTTTCCTTTTCCATTTTGGTGTCCTTTGGGAACACAGCACAATATGAAAAGCATTGTCTCAAATCAAGTGGAAGGTGATGATAACTCAGTCTCAGGACAGGCAAAATAGACCTTTCATCTTGAGGTAAATTCCAAATCTCATTATCTCTCACATGTTTCCATTCTCTTTCTTCTCTCTTGAAGCGTAAAAGACCTCCAAGAGTTTTGGCTGCTAGAGGCACACCCCCACACTTCTTCACAATTTCCTTTCCAATAGCCACAAGGTTAGGATTTATTTCTACTTGGTGCCCAAATGCACGTTTCATAAACAACAACCAACAATCTTCTTGAGACAGATTTGACAATTCATACGGTTTCAATGTTCCCATAATTGATCCAACCTTTTCACTACGAGTAGTGGTTAGAACAGAAGCACCACTTGCTCCAACCTTCAAGACTGCTCTTAAATTAGCCCACTTCTCTTGATCTTCATTCCAAACATCATCTAAGACGAGCAAATATTTTTTTCCATTCAGCAACTCCTGAAGCTTCTTTTGGAAGGGGGATAAGTCCATGTCACCAAGTGACTTTTGTTCAATAGATTCTACAATTGCCTTTATCAACCTCTTCTCATCAAAATCTTCCGAGACACAAACCCATATTTTGGGATAGAAATGCTCGGTCACTCTCTGATCATTGAAGACCATTTGGGCAAGAGTAGTCTTTCCTAGTCCCCCCATACCAACTATTGGGAGGACTGGAAGTTCTTGGGCATCACTAACATTGTTTATCAGGATTTTCACTATCTCATCCTTCTCTTTGTCCCTTCCATAAACTTCTGGTTCAGTTAAAACAAAACCTGTTCCACGTGATAATTATCAAGACCAAGTGCAAGGTGATGCAACCGAAATACTTAACAATAAAAGAGGTATTTATGGTTCTAACAATGAAAAGAGAATTCAAGATGGTATTGTGCAGCAGCAAAAAGAGGATATTGCTTCGCAAGTTGATAATTTGGGGCAGAAATCATTTACTAACGTTGTTAGAAAGGAAGGTGTTATGTCTGGAACTTTTGATGATGATTAGGGTGGTGTTCATGCTCTTGATTGAGCCGTGATTGTGTTACCCAAACTCTAGAAATCTGAGCAGCAACAAAGTTGAACTGAAGCTGTGAAAAATGCAACTAAGCATGTTGAAGTGTGGAATTCTAAACAGCTCACAACAGGGCAAGAAGGAGTTGCAACCACTATTATTGAGAAGGAGTTTAAGCTTAATGAGAGGCAACTGGTGGCCGTTGAGGATAATGTTGCAAAAAATGTTTCTTCGGCTCCTGTAGGCTGTAGCTGTTATATTGATTGTACATCATGGGGTTTCTCAACTAGCAATTATATATAAGTTGTTGGAAGTAGTGCTTGCTCCGCAAATAGATTTCTAACCTACAAGGTAGGGGCATCTTTGAGGAAGGTTAGGAAGAGGCTATATTGGGTCAATGTTTTGCAAATGCAGCTAAGGATTTCGATATTTCTCCTAGGCAACAACGCAATAACAAAAGAGTTACATAAGAAAGAATAGCTGGATGGTGAGGTGACTGAGGAGTGTTCCAAGATACCTACCGACACGACTGACAAAACGGAATCATATGACAGTGTCAACAACTTTAACAAGATTCAATATATCCAAGAAGAAATGATGAACTATCAAGTGATTTTGTACAGATTTGAAGAGGAAGACAAGTCTCAACTTCAACAAATTACTCAACTTGGGCAATTCTTCTTTGTTA